>VIAB01009169.1:34936-47150 GCA_009801035.1 Oophaga pumilio | reverse complement strand
GTATTATCTGACAGAATTGCAGGGGTGCCAATACTTTTGGCCATTACTGTACTGCCTTGTTGAATGCACTTGGGCAGGTAAATCCTCAAGATCTGCTACTGGCAGCTACCTGTGTAAATGCCAACCAATGATGTCCCAGATGTGCTCGAACTCGAAGGGAGACAATTTTGGACATGTAGCAGGCCATGGTAGCACGTTTACGTAATTTCCCAGTTGGGGAGAACCCCAAGTAAACCCTCAATAGAAGACCATAAAATTTAACTTTTATTTCTATTAATTAAAATAAAGTATATACAAAGGGTTTAGTACAATACGTTTTGTCCCTAATCTGTCTCAAAAGTCTACAGTTATTTTATGCAGTATTCCTGCTAATTTATATTTATAAAGTGTATAGCACCAAGGATGCTAATACATATTGGCAGAATAGGACAACAAATTTTAGCACCAGCGTCCCCCCAATATGTTTCACCATGCTAGCGGCGTCATAAGGGAATGGGATATAGGTAATGAGTTTAGGTAATACAAGCTGTTCATGATAGCATGAGGAACATGTGTCCTCGCATTGTCATGTTCTAAAAGAGCATCTGGAACACTTTCACGAGTCCTCGTTGAGGCCTCTTCATGGCATTGTTACATGGTCTCCAGACCAATTTCTGATTCTCATTGTATTAAGAACAAAAAATCGGACTCATCACTGAAGAGGATAGACCTCCATTCCAGCCGCCATTGCTGTGTTGCTCTGCACCACGATAGCCTTTAAGAGCAGTTGTTTCGAGGTCAGTGGACACCTAGAGCTCAACATCTAGCTAGTAGCTCAAGATCATATAAACCATTTTGGCTATATGACCACAATCTGGAAGTAGCAGCGATTTGGACGCAGCGTATGTTCGTTGCGTCCGAAATGCTGCCGTCTACTGAACTCAGGTAAAGCCACATGTGATCACTGAACCATGCAGATTTACTGCATCCAATATATTCTATTGGTTAAAAGTTCTGTTGCAGAGACTAGAGTCTCCGCAAGAGATATTGACATGCTGCGGTCTTATAAGATGCGCTGCTTGTCAGCGGGTGATCTGCAGTTGACTATGCACGCATAGTGGACATGGGATTTCTAGAAATCCCAGCCATGATGCTGTAACATTAGGCCGCTGTGGGTTTGAGGCTGCATAAATACCCAGCATCAAACCCGCAGCAGTTCCTGCTCGTGGGCATATACCCTTCCTGATGGTTTGTGTAGACATTGTTTGATGTCTAATTTCACTTTCAGTAAAGAATAGTTCACTTCGCAGCATTCTTCGAATCTGATGACACTACTTGGGCAATGTCTTCACAAGTGAAAGTCACACCAGTCCTACTTCTGGGATTCTGGCATGAGGTAGCATAATGTACGATAGCTGACCCCCTTTAGTTATCATTCTATGTACAGTTAATAGCTCGGCGTAACATTGATTTGGTCGTGGAACTATTGGTGTGGCTATTTTCCCCAAATGGTCTTAGGAGCCAATTTTCAATAGTACAACACCAGGCCAAAAGCCTCTGTGGCTTAAATGTACCATCATAGCCTGCAGAGTCTCCGGACTTGTCTCCCATCGAGCACATCTGAGATGTCATTGATCTGCAATTGCAAAAGAAGCTGTCAGCAGCGGATCCTGATGGTTTGTCCAAGTGCGTTCATCCAAGGTTGTAAATGGGGATTTCTGCGAGCGACGCTCATACTCGATACTAAATAAATAGAGATGTTTTGAAAATTTTGCTTCCATTTTTTTAATCATTTAAATAACATATCTGTCCATTCTGTGATTTCTCCTATTCCTTCTTATACAAAAAAAACCCTGTTTGGGAGAGAAGAATAGACAAATCGTGGTGCCCTAAGTGGGTAAAAACAATATTATAGTCTTTAAAGGGTGCACAATTTTATGCACTCACCTGATAATAGACTAATATGGCTTTAGATTGTGTATCCTCAAAAATCCTTCTGGGATACTTTTCAATAGACAGGGCTTGCAGCTTGCCTCAGGTGAATCCAAGTGAAAGAGCCAGATTCAGGCTCACACAGGATGAGTAAATCAAGAAAGGCACATCCAGCCCATGAATGGCAGCGCTTCCCAGGACTCACATCCAAAGATGATATTTCATATTTTTTTATTTGATTAGTTAAAATAGAGATACAGTGCGTTTCGGATACAGTAAAAATCCTTCATGAGGTATCATAAAAACACAGAATTTGTACTGTGTTTTTATGATACCTGATGAAGGATTTTACTGTATCCAAAACGAGTTGTATCTCCTCTATTTTAAATAATCAAATAACAAAATATGAAATATCATCTTTGGATGTGAGTCCTGGGAAGCGCTGCCATTCATGGGCTGGATGTGCCTTTCTTGATTTACCAATTCCTTCTTGGTGCTGTAATTTTAATTTCGAGGAGTTCAGAAAAATAACGTACCAACAAGGAGAAATAGGTTGTCGCATAATTTTTACTAGACGATTAAAGACCAAAAGCTTAATCCCATGAAGCAATTGCAAAGTTCTAGGGGGTTTCTCACCATTTCACGGCACTTGGATTTTTTGCCCCAGTTTTCAGTCCATATTATGGTACAATGAGCAGTGTATTTTAAAACTACAACTCATTCAGCATAAACGATGCGTTTGCGCACGATGTCGTTGGAAATCAAAAAGCTCTGGCATTTAGAAGGAGAGAAGGAGGAAACAAAAGAGCAAAAATGAAAATTGCCTGGTTCTTTGGGGTTAATCTTATAGAAAAATGGATGAAATATAGATCATAGCACAGATGAAAAGGCCATCACTTCACAGATAGAAAAATGGAATCACAAGTGCGAATAAGGACTATAGTGAGTGTGAGCCCCGATAGGGACGGCGATAATAATGTGGCGATATAGAAGGCAGTGTAATAAGTAATCCTGATAGAGAATAATGGGGAATCTCCAGCACCTACCTCCACCCTCAGAGCCGCACACCACATATATGGCTGCTCTGTGCGCACAGGACCTGTGATGAGGTCACAGTCATGTGATCAGTCACATGGAGGGGAGGAGTCGGGGGATTCGATAACAGCGCACAAGGAGCAGAGCTGTGTGTAAACGTGTACGGAGCGGAGCAATGTCTGTACGAGGTGTACAGAGCGGAGTCGTGCGTGTACAAGGTGTACGGAACGGAGCCGTGTGTGTATGAGGTGTACGGAGCGGAGCCGTGTGTGTACCGGGAGTATGGAGCGGAGCCGCGTGTGTACGAGCTGTACAGAGCGGAGCCGCATGTGTACGAGGTGTACGGAGCGGAGCCATGTGTGTATGAGGTGTACAGAGCGGAGCCGTGTGTGTACAAGGTGTACGGAGCGGAGCCGTGTGTGTACGAGGTGTACAGAGCGGAGCCGCATATGTACGAGGTGTACGGAGTGGAGCCATGTGTGTACGAGGTGTACGGAGCAGAGCCACGTGTGTACGAGGTGTACGGAGCGGAGCCGTGTGTGTACGAGGTGTATGGAGCGGAGCCGCGTGTGTACGAGATGTACTGAGCGGAGCAATGTGTGTACAGAGCAGAAACCACTAAGAATTTTGTTGGAACATTTTATGAGCTGATGAATCAAAGGTGGAACTTTTTGGAAAACATATACTGTATGCAGTGATGAGCGAACGTGCTCAGGTAACGTCTTATCCGAGCACCCTCGAATGTTATCTGAGCATTTGGGAGTGCTCGTATGATATGTTTGAGTCTCTGCGGCTGCATGATTTGCGGCTGTTAGACAGCCTGAATACATGTGGGGATTCCCTAACAGCCGTAAATCATGCAACCGCAGGAACTCGAACATAATATACAGGCACGCCCAAATGCTCGGATAACACCCAAGCATACTCAGATAAGACGTTATCTGAGAACTATAAGAAAAGAAAAATAGGAACAAGGTTCCAGCCAGCTCACCAACTTGGAGGATGCACGGAGGGAAATCCAGACCATGGACTTGAGACTTGGCAGACGAGGAAAAAAGGGGGACTCCAGCTTCCATAAAATGAATGAAACTTTATTCGTGTAAATTACACATAAAACCTCCTGGTTCAAGATAGGAGTGCACTACATAGCACGGGCAATAGCGACGCGTTTCGACCTAGATGCGGTCTTTGTGACCATAAAGTTTCATTTATTTTATGGAAGCTGGAGTCCCCCTTTTTTCCTCGTCTGTTATCTGAGAACGTTCGCTCATCACTGTGTGCAGAAATATTAGGCAGCGAGTATTTTGACCATATCATCATTTTTATTCAGATTTTCCAACTTCAAACTTGTTTTCCTCAGGCAAAATGGGCCAAATACATGGATATTACTTACCAGTAATGTGTTTTTTCATAACCCATGACTGCACCATGAGATAGGGGATCCACCCTTCAAGGACAGGAAACCTTCAAGATAAAAAGTTCGGCTCCTCTCTCCGCATTAGTTGGTTTACAGAGCACGAGAGGAAACTCCCAGGTTAGTGTACACACACAAATCATATCTATATGCTTATTCATTCTTAACCACTAAAACCCAAATGGGGCAAATTAACAAAACGATGACTAACCAAGCCAAAAAGAGTGATTAGATAGGGAGGGAATATAAGGGTGCCGTCATGGGTTACAAAAAACACATTACCGGTAAGTAATATCCGTGTTTTTCAGTCATCCATGACTGCACTACGAAAGAATTACAGAAACTTATATTCTTAGGGAGGGACCACAGCCTGTAGAACTCTTCTCCCGAACGTGAGGTCAGAGGAGGCTGATAGATCCAGCCTGTAGTGCTTAAAGAAAGTGGACGGAGAGGGCCACCTTACAGATCTGGTTGATGGAGGCGTCTACTTTCTCCGCCTAGGATGCAGCCACAGCTCTTGTGGAATGGGCTTTTAGACCTTCAGGAATGGCACTGCTTGCACTAACATAGGCTAGCTTTATGGCCTCTCTAACCCATCTTGCTAAGGTCCGTTTAGACACTAAAATCCTTCCTAGCTTCCTGGAAAGATACAAATAGGGTCCTTTGCTTCTTCCAGGGTTATGTCACCTCTAGATACCGCAGTATGCAACTCCTGACATCTAGGGCATGTAGCCTCTCCTCCTTCTGATTGCTGGGATTGGAACAAAAAGATGGCAATACTATCTCCTGTGTCCTATGAAACCTGGTAACCACCTTAGGGAGATATGTTGGGTCTAATCTCAAGATCACCCAGTCTTCCATGATCTGAGTGTAAGAGGGTCAGCTGATAAAGCGTGTATGTCGCTAATCCTGCGGGCTGAAGTAAGCGCCACCAGTAGGGACGTTTTTGGCGAAATTATCTTTTCTGAGACCAAATGCAACAGCTCAAAAGGGCTCTCTTGTCAGCGCATTTAACACTAAATTCAAATCCCATGGAGGGGTTCTACACATAGAGACCGACTTTGCTCTACTACAGGCCTTAATAAACCTGGAGACCCATCTATTGCCCGCTAGGTCACATTTATACAGCGCCCCCAGGGACAAGACCTGAACAATAAAGGTACTCAGAGAGGCCTAATTCAAGCCCTTTCTGGAGGAACTCTAGTATACATGTAACAGGAGCCTCCCTGTTGTGAATGGACTTGAGATGAGTTCTGAGCAGAGGCTCCCTCTGGTGGTTACAAGCGGTACTGGACTGTCCAGTGAAGATTGTGAGGATTGGGAATCAGGTGTTACTGACTGGTCTTATATAAGGGAGTCACCTTCCCATCAGGGTTGCTGGTGATCAATTGTTCTGGTCTCAATCCTTGATTCCTGTTTCCTTTGTAGCCTGCTGTGTTCGTGTCTGCATCTCCTGCTATCAGATAAGACATTTTCTTCTTTTTGCTTTTGTGCTTGATTTTTGCATTTTGTCCTGCACTTCTGTGGGGGCCTTCAGGGTCCCCTCCGGGGGCTTTTGCCCTCTCAGTTTTGTTCAGCCACTGATGTTTGTACATTTGCTTTTTCCAGTTTTTTCAGTGGCTGCTGTTTTGATTTTGTTACACCAGAGAACTAATTTAGGTGGTAGAGGTCGTGTGATCTCAGGTGTTTTTGAAATTAGTAAAGTTGGTGCTTTTCAGGGTTTTTTGGGATTGCAGTAAGTGCCCTTCCTATACTTTTCTATTTAGATAGTTTGGGCCCCAACGTTTGCTCATACTATTTTCTGTCTGTGTCAGTATTTCTTCTTGTCTAACCGCCATTACATGTTTGGGGGCTTTCTATGTTCTTTGGGGATCTGCTCCGGGGCAGATAGCTTTCCTCTTTCTATCTTTAGGTATAGTTAGTTTCTCAGGCTGTGACGAGGCGTCTAGGACCAACGTAGGAACGCTCCACGGCTGCCTCTAGTTGTGGTGGTTAGTCAGGGTACTGCAATCTCATAGATTCCAACTGCTCTGGTGTATTGCCTTTTTTACCTGCTCTCCTCAGCTACCAAATCATAACACCTCCCCCTCTGGCTCTGTCCCTGAAAAGGATAGGAACTTTCTCCAAGTCCTCCCATAGATCTTAGTGGTCATCTGCTTCCTGGTACTGAGCAGGGTAGAAATGAATCTAGCCGAGAAACCCTTCTCTTCTAAAAACATTGTCATCAGCCAATAGAACCACGGCCTCTTTGGCCAAAAGGGAGCTATCAGGATGACCCTTGCTCTGTCTTCTTGGATCTTCCTTAAGACAGCCGGAATGAGACATATTGGAGGAAAGGCATACAATAGTCCTGAGGTCCATTTTATCCTGTAAGTGTCCACCATGTGAGGAGTGTCTCCTGGATCTAGCGAGCAGAACCTTCAGACCTTCCTCTTATTTCTGGAGGCAAAAAGGTCTATCCGGGAACGACCTTATATATCTACGATCTGCTTGAACACACTGTCTTTCAGGGACCATTCTCCCTGACTTAGTCGATTGCGACTCAGAAAGGCTGCCCTGACATTTTCTGCCCCTTTGATATGCAGGGCCGACAATGAGTGAATACTTTTCTGCCCTTGCAAATACCCGCTCTGCCACCGACATTAGCTGGTGGGAATGAGTACCTCCCTGGTGATTTAAATAGGCCACCATAATCCGGTTGTCGGAGAGTACTCTCACATGGTGGCCCTGCAGGAAGGGCAACAGTCTGTCCAACGCTTTGTCACCTGCGACCAAGTTCCCTGTAGGCAGTGTTCATCCAGGTGGGCTCCCCACCCCCAGGGACTGGCATCCTTATTGACTACCCTCGACACCTCGATTGCCCAAGGAACTCCCCTGGGTGTTGCACTGATCTTTAGCCACCATCGGAGGGAATCGACCACTGTCTCTGGAAGGCTCAGCCTCCCTTCCAACTGCCAACGCAAGAGTCTTTCGTTCTCCAACACGTACCACTACAGGACTCGTGTGGAACTGCGCCCATTTGACTGCCGGTATACAGGCGGTTAGGGATCCTAACAAAAATATCCCTTTCCTGAGGGACATTCTTGGATCTGCCATGGCCAATGAGATGAGGGTCTTTATACCTCTTTCCTTTTCCGCCAGAAGACAACATTCCTGTTTTACTGAGTCTATAACTAGACCCAGAAAGACATGAGATGGCATCGGTTATAGCCTGGATTTCTTTAGATTCAGATGCCACCCTAGAGTCTCTAAAACTATGTTTGACCATCTTGCCTCGTTCTTGACACTGGAGAGACGAACCCCCCACAATCAGGAAGTCGTCCAGGTATGGTATGACAAGAATATCTCTTTCCCAGAGATGAGTTGTCACCTCCGAAAATTAACTTTGTGAATATCCGTGGAGCTATTGCTAGGCCAAAGGAAAGAGCCCTGTATTGGAAATGTCTGATTTGTGACCGGATCTCTACTACTTCCCTGAGAAATTTTCAAAATTGTTTGTGAATTTGGACATGATAATAGGCATCATTGAGATCCAAGACTGCCATATAACAACCTGGAAATAGAACTTTCACAGCTGTCCTCACAGACTCCATCTTGAATGAGGGGATGACTAAATATTGTTCAGTGCTCTTAGATTCATAATGGTCTTCAAGAATGTCTGTTTTCTATCAGAAATAGGGGTGAGTAGAACCCCTTTTCTGTCTCCCCTGGGAGAATCTCTTCCAATACTCATTTTTCTATGAGACAGGATCTCTTCTTCCATCACCCGCTGTGTGTGTGTGAAGATGGTTGTACAGGGGTTTCCACATATACAGTACAGACCGAAAGTTTGGACACACCTTCTCATTCAATGATTTTTCTGTATTTTCATAACTATGAAAATTATAGAATCACACTGAAGGCATCAAAACTATGATTTATACATTTGGAATTATACATTACACTTTACAAAAAAGTGTGAAACTGAAAATATGTTTTATATTCTAGGTTCTTCAAAGTAGCCACCTTTTGCTTTGATTACTGCTTTGCACGCAGAAAAGGTGAAAAGATGGACTCTATATGCGTGGTTCCCACCGTGAAGCATGGATGAGGTGGTGTGATGATGTGGGGGTGCTTTGCTGGTGACACTATTGGGGATTTATTCAAAATTGAAGGCATACTGAACCAGCATGGCTACCACAGCATCTTGCAGCAGCATGCTATTCCATCCGGTTTGTGTTTAGTTGGACCATCATTTATTTTTCAACAGGACAATGACCCCAAACACACCTCCAGGCTGTGTAAGGGCTATTTGACCAAGAAGGAGAGTGTTGGGGTGCTACGCCAGATGACCTGGCCTCCACAGTCACCAGACCTGAACCCAATCGAGATGCTTTGGAGTGAGCTGGACCGCTCACCGCTTCAATTATGAATAAATCCCCAACAGTGTCACCAGCAAAGCACCCACACACCATGACACCACCTCCTCTATGCTTCACGGTGGGAACTAGGCATGTAGAGTCCATCTGTTTACCTTTTCTGCGTGCAAAGCAGTAATCAAAGCAAAAGGTGGCTACTTTGAAGAACCTAGAATATAAGACATATTTTCAGTTGTTTCACACTTTTTTGTAAAGTGTAATGTATAATTCCTCATGTGTTAATTCATAGTTTTGATGCCTTCAGTGTGATTCTACAATTTTCATAGTCATGAAAATACAGAAAAATCTTTGAATGAGAAGGTGTATCCAAACTTTTGGTCTGTACAGTCATGGCCAAAAGTTTTGAGAATGACACAAATATTATATTTTCACATGATCTGCTGCCCTCTGGTTTTTATGTGTGTTTGACAGATGTTTTTATCACAGACAGAAATATAATAATTGCAAACATATGAGTAACAAAAGCTTATATTGACAGAATGAGTTAATGCAGCAAGTCAATATTTGCAGTGTTGACCCTTCTTCTTCAGGACCTCTACAATTCTCCCTGGCATGCTCTCAATCAACTTCTGGACCAAATCCTGACTGATAGCAGTCCATTCTTGCACAATCAATGCTTTCATTTTGTCAGAATTTTTAGGTTTTTGTTTGTCCATCCGTCTCTTGATGATTGACCACAAGTTCTCAATGGGATTAAGATCTGGGGAGTTTCCAGGCCATGGACCCAAAATCTCTATGTTTTGTTCCCTGAGCCATTTAGTTATCACCTTTGCTTTACGGCAAGGTGCTCCATCATGCTGGAAAAGGCATTGTTGATCGCCAAACTGCTCTTGGAGGGTTGGGAGAAGTTGCTCTTGGAGGACATTCTGGTACCATTCTTTATTCATGGCTGTGTTTTTAGGCAAGACTGTGAGAGAGCCGATTCCCTTGGCTGAGAAGCAACCCCACACATGAATGGTTTCAGGATGCTTAACAGTTGGCATGAGACAAGACTGGTGGTAGCGCTCACCTTGTCTTCTCCGAATGAGGCGTTTTCCTGATGTCCCAAACAATCGAAAAGGGGATTCATCAGAGAAAATAACTTTATCCCAGTCCTCAGCAGTCCACTGCCTGTACCTTTTGCAGAATATCAGTCTGTCCATGATGTTTTTTCTGGAGAGAAGTGGCTTCTTTGCTGCCCTCCTTGAGACTTGGCCTTGCTCCAAGAGTCTCCGCCTCACAGTGCGTGCAGATGCACTCACACCTGCCTGCTGCCATTCCTGAGCAAGCTCTGCACTGCTGTTAGCCTGATCCCGCAGCTGAAACACTTTTAAGAGACGGTCCTGGCGCTTGCTGGTCTTTCTTGGGTGCCCTGGAGCCTTTTTGGCAACAATGGAACCTCTCTCCTTGAAGTTCTTGATGATGCAATAGATTGTTGACTGGGGTGCAATCTTTCTAGCTGCGATACTCTTCCCTGTTAGGCCATTTTTGTGCATTGCAATGATGACTGCACGTGTTTCTTTAGAGATAACCATGGTTAACAGAAGAGAAACAATGATGCCAAGCACCAGCCTCCTTTTAAAGTGTCCAGTGGTGTCATTCTTACTTAATCATGACAGATTGATCTCCAGCCATGTCCTCATCAACACCCACACCTGTGTTAATGGAGCAATCACTGAAAAGAGGTTAGCTGGTCCTTTTAAGGCAGGGCTGCAATGATGTTGAAATGTGTTTTGGGGGATAAAGTTCATTTTCTAGCCAAATATTGACTTTGCAAGTAATTGCTGTTAAGCTGATCACTCTTTATAACATTCTGGAGTATATGCAAATTGCCATTAGAAAAAGTGAAGCAGTAGACTTTGTAAAAATTAATATTTGTGTGATTCTCAAAACTTTTGTCCATGACTGTACTGTATGTCTAGACGTTGGGTCTGGAACTTCAACTTCAGGCCTGATTCTGTTATTTGAAGGATCCAGGCACTTGAAGAAATCCTCTCCCAGGCCGAGAGGAAGAGCGAAAGCCGTCCCCTAACCTGGAAGAACGAGTAACTGTTGTGGCTTCTTGGACTCCCGGGAGGCTTTTTCGAAAAAGAAACCTCCTTTCTTTTTAGGCTGCTCCTCCGGCTTGTCCTGATCTCTGAGTGGTCTCCTGCGTGCATAGCGACCTCTCTGAAAGGAGCACCGAAAGGATGAAAAGGGCGCACCGGGAAACCACTTCTTATCCCCTGCCTTTTCAAGGATTTTGTCCAGGGCTGGAACAACCTCACAGGGGAGGGAACAAAGCTGGGCCTTTGCCTGTATGTCCCCCTGCCAACCCTTCAGCCAGACCGCTCTGCGACCTGCATTGGCCAATGCAGCTGACCTGGCTACTAATCTCCCTGAGTCCGCTGAGGCGTCCGCTAGAAATGCTGCTGCCTCTTTGAGGGTTGATATTGAAGCCAGGATCGTCTCTCTACGTACCTGCTGTTCCAGCTGGTCCTCTAGAGACTTTCATAGATCTGGCCATACACGTGGCTGTGATAGCCAGTCTTAAGGCCCCTGCTGAGGATTCCCAGGCCACTTTGAGGAAGCTGTCCGTTTTCAGTCCAGTGGCTCAACGTCTTCAAAAGTCAAAGAAGATTTCTTTGAAATTTCTGATATCGCTATGTCCAGTCTTGGGGCTTTATCCCAAGAGGAAGCCTCCTTGTCAAAGGGGTACTTTCTTTTAAACAAAGCCAGGCTCTGCTCACTATCCAGCTTCTCCCATTCCCTTCTAAAGGGATTCTGCAACTGCTCATTAATTGGGAAATTTCTCCGCTGCTTCTGTTCAAGGTTTCTGAACATAACATTCTGAGCCGATTTCTTAGTTTTCTGGTCCACCAGACCCATAGCGGATCTTTTACCAGCTTCTCAATTCCTTCTACAGGGAAGCAGTGGCGATCTTCCATGCTACTATCTGATGAGGCGGCCGAATGGTCAGATGCCCAAGAGTCCGACCCAGTAGAGTCCTCAGGTGTCGAAGAGGATTCTATGGATCGCCTTTTCCCCATCGCCTCTATCCCCAGCCGGGACAAGAGCACTAACGGACTTCTGTACTTCTGCCTTAATCAAGTACCTCAGGCTGGAAGCAAAACCAGGGGACTCCTCTGAGATCATCTGCTCTATACAGGACTGGCATAGTTTTTTCGTCCAGGTTTTCAATAACGGCTGTCCACAGAGGGGACACTCCCTATGGTTTGTCTTGCTCTTATACTTTCTAGGGACCTCCTGTATCGCCCCGCATGCCATCAAAGAGAGAGCATAGGAAGGAAGACAACAAGAAGACAGAGAGAAAGAACATTAGATGGCTGTACTTTCTCGTTCACTCACCACTCGGACGCTTTATATGGGTATCGGATCAGGAGGCTGAATGATGTCAGAAAGATCTCCCCTGTAAACTCCACCAAAAACAGGCAGAGATGCTTACCTGTCTGAAAAG
>VIAB01009168.1:51705-64167 GCA_009801035.1 Oophaga pumilio | reverse complement strand
GAGATGCACCTGTATGTAGAGGTGATAGAAAGTGGCTTTGAAAAGCAATTATATATGTAGGGGTGATAGAAAGTGGCTATGAGGAACAGATATCGCTCTGGATGTCCTTTGATCTGAAGAAAGCTTTCTATTTTGCGAGAACACCTTTAAAGAGACCAGTACTCTTAAAAGGTGCCACTAGTAATACTTTTTGTTTTCTTTTTTTTCCACTGTAGGTACCAGTTATTATGGCCTAATTCTTTACATTTTGGTTCCAACATTGATCGCTGTTATTATAGTAATTGTGGTAGTAATTTTGATAACAAAAAAATGCAACAGGGGTAAGTGGGACACGACTCTTCTCCGCCTACCATTTCTATTCTCATATTGTTGAGTAAAAATATTAAAAATATCAAAATATTTTATTGAAAATATGTCCACATAGAATTCCTATGCCTATTATTAGTATTCCTACTACTCCTATGCCTACTATTAGCATACCTACTACTCCTATGCCTACTATTAGTATAAAAACTTAATGCCAGCTCAACCAGTTGCTCTATGCTCTTCCACCTGGAACTCAGAAACACCGGCCTCGCCCTGGCCTCACATCAAGGATAATAGAAAAAATTGGAGTCCGGCTCAACAGGACTGGATTTTCCATTTGTTTTTATTTTTCAAAAGAAATTATAGTTCATTATAGTGCATACCATATCATGTCAACCATGAAAATTTTCTTTTGTATGTACTATAATTTCTTTTGAAAAATAAAAACAAAAGGAAAATCCAGTCCTGTTGAGCCAGACTCCAATTTTTTCTATTATCCTACTATTAGTATACCTACTACTCTTATGCGTACTATTATTATACCTACTACTGCTGGGCCTACTATTACTTTACCTACTGTACTACTCCTATGCCTATTAGTATAACTACTACTCCTATGCCTACTATTAGTATACCTACTACTACTATGCCTACTATTAGTGTACTTACTACTCCTATGCCTGCTAATAGTATACCTACTACTCTTATGCCTACTATTAGTATATATACTACTCTTATTCCTACTATTAGTATACATACTACTCTGATGCCTACTATTAGTATACCTATTACTCCTATACCTACTACTAGTATATCTACTACTACTATGCCTACTTTTAGTATACCTACTATTCTACTACTCCTATACCTACTATTAGTATACCTACTACTCCTATGCCTACTATTAGTACATCTACTACTCCTATGCCTACTATTTGTATACCTACTACTCCTATGACTACCAGTAGTATACCTACTACTCCTATGCCTACTATTAGTATACCTTCTACTCGTATGCCTACTAATAGAATACCTACTACACCTATGCCAACTATTAGTATACCTACTACTCCTATACCTACTACTCCTATGCCTACTATTAATATACCTACTAGTACTACTCCTATGACTACTAATAGTATACCTTTTACTACTATGCCTACTAATAGTATACCTTCTATTCCTATGCTACTATCAGTATACCTACTACTCCTATGCCTACTATTAGTATACCTACTCATCCTATGCCTACTATTAGTATACCTACTACTCCTACGGCTACTACTACTATACCTACGCTAAACTAACGGGCACAATTATATTTACTTTTATGGCTTAGGATGTGCCAGTGAGGTGGCCAAATGTGAACCTCACACTGTCATAGCTACATGCAGGGGACTTCCTCGTCCTATGAGTTAGGACTCTAGAGAAATGTCACATGACCACTTCAAGTCCCTCCGATTGACACAATCTGACAGTGGTGAGGGAGGGAAGGTGTTTTCTTTTTTTATGTTTTGTTTTTTTTATAAAAATGTTACAAAAATTTACCATATAGCATAGTGTCATGAGTGTCCATATTATGCTCTATGGTTAACAGCACCATCCTTGTTCTCTTTAAAATATAGGGTCAAGTGCGTATATACCATTGTGGAAAATCATACAGTTACTATTGGCACCATGTTCAGAGCAAATCTTATAAAATGCTGATGTTTTTGTTTTTTATTTAATCATGACAGGTATGTCCTCAAAACAATGTAGCTATCCACAAAGTTGCCCCCAAAGTAGACCACCAGTCCCTGAACCAGTATCAGAACAAACACATGATACCACCCACACATTCTACTCCACAGTCCAGAAACCTGAGGTATGTGGGGTATGTTAATTCATACGGTCTACTATTAACTCTCATGGATCCTTGGCTTCTCCAAAATATGGTATTATAGAAATTGATGATGGAAAAAGATTTGGGATTAATATTCAAACTATATGGCACCATGGCGAGGGTAATGCAAACTTTTTCGAGCAGCTCTTGAATGCTGGCATACTATGTAAGTCTTGTGATTACTAGACCCCCATGATATCATGACATCACATGAGGCCTACTTAACTGCCCCCATCCTTGGAACCTCTTGTGATTACTAGGCCCCCTTTACATCACATGATGACTTCTCGATTCTTGGCAATTTAGTGGCCTCTTGTGATTACTAAGCCTCTGCAATGACATGACATAACATGAGGCCTTCTTGAATTCCAGCATCCTGACCACTCTTGTGATTACTAGGCAACTGCGACTTCATGACATTGTATGAGGTCTAGTCGTTAGGATCTCGGACGACGTTATGATGTCATGGGCGAGAGACCTAGTAATCAGAAGAGGCGCTAAGGATGCTGACATTCAAGTGCTGGGAATAAAGGCTCGAATGCTGGCATCATAGGCATTTCTTGCAATTTATGACCACTGTAACATCATGAGGTGGCGGGGGGCAGGTAATCATAACAAAGAATTAGGATGCTGGCATTTAAGTAGGCCTTATGAGACATCATGGCGTTATAAGGACCTAATAGTCACAAGAGAAGTCTATTATGCCAGCATTCAGGTGCCAACCATAAACTTTGAATGCCTCCATCCTGGGAACCTCTTGTGATTACTAGGCCACTTTGACATCATGATATTATATGAGGATTACTCGAAATCTGGCATCCTCGTCACCTCTTGTGATTACTAGGCCTCCGCAACGTCATGACATCACAAGGCCAACTCGAATGCCACCATCCTGTGTGCCTCTTGTGATTACTAGGCCACCACAACTACATGACATTGCATGAGGTCTAGTTAGGATCTCATGTGATGTTATGATGTCACAGACGTGGTCCCAATAATCAGTAGAGATGCCTAGAATACCCCCATTTGAGTGCTGACCAAGGAGGTCCTAATGCTGGCATCCTCCGCACTTCTAGTGAACTTTAGCCACAGCAACATCATGGTGTTCTTGGGATCTTTTACCAAAAAAGGGACCTAGGATTCCACCTTGAGACGTCATGGCAATATACACTCCCTGACAGAAGTTATGTCGCTTATCCATGTTATGTAAATAAAAGCTTATAACCGGACATTAAATTCATCCATTGGTTTTATAAATTATTCTTTTGAAAGCTGAAACCCTCCAAAATTTAGTTTAGGTTAAGAAAATAAATTGGCATCAATGCTGAAATATTGATCATTTAATGAACACAGAATGGTCAGATTTTGGCAAGACAAAAGTTTTGTCGCCCACAGAAAGTAATGTGATATTCATACAAATAATTATCTTAAAATACAAATATATGTTGCATGACATTGGTGAATGAAGTTGTGGTGCTATTAGAGTCATATTTAATATTTTGTGTGACTTCCATGAGCTTGAAGGACTGCATCCATGCGGTTCAACAATGATTCATACAATTTATTAATGAAGTCATCAGGAATAGCAAATAATGCAGTCTTACATGCCTCCCAGAGTTCATCTAGATTCTTTGGTTTTGTCTTCCAAGCTTCTTCTTTCATCCTACCCCAAACATGCTCAATGATGTTCATGTTTGGTGACTGGGCTGGCCAGTCCTTGAACACCTTGGTCTTTTTTGC
Organism: Oophaga pumilio; assembly: GCA_009801035.1. Lineage (NCBI taxonomy): Eukaryota > Metazoa > Chordata > Amphibia > Anura > Dendrobatidae > Oophaga > Oophaga pumilio. The sequence goes on along the minus strand of VIAB01009168.1, from coordinate 60,239 downwards.
CTGGAGAAACATTGTTGTAGAGATGGATGTATGAGATGGAGCACCATCTTGCTGCAGAATTTGACCCATTTTATGATTTGGAATGTAAGAGGTAGCTAATACTTCTTGATATTTTAGGCTATTGATATTGCCTTCCACCTTGCAAATGTTTCCCACACCCCCATACTGAATGTAACCCCAGACCATGATCTTTCCACCACCAAATGTAACTGTTTTCTGGGTGTATTTTGGATCCATACGGGCTCCAGTAGGTCTCCTGCAGTATTTGCTGCGGCTGTGGTGTAATTCTACTGAAGATTCATCAGAGAAATCCACTTTTCCAGCGTCCATCTGTTTAGCAGGCTGTGGAACTTTGCAAATGCCACACGGTTTTTTATTTGCCTTTTGTTTAATGCTGGCTTCTTGGCACTGATTCGACAATGGAGGCCATTTCGAGACAGAATCCTACAAACTGTTCTAGTTGACACAGGGACTTGAGGTGACCAGGCCTGTTGGAGCTCTGCTGCAGTGGAAGAGGGGCTTGCTTTGGATTTTCTAACTAACAAACGTTTCTCCTGAGCACTTGTCTTGCACGGTCTGCCGGACCTGGGCTTGTCAAACACATCTCCAGTCTCTTCAAATCTTTTTTTAATTCTTTGTACTTGACGCTGAGACACATTAAAGGTGCCAGCCACCTCTGCAGTGGATTTGGTCTTCAACCTCTTGATATTCAAGGCTTTGGTCGCAGGGTGGATGTTTGGCATGTTGTCAGAGCTCAAGTTGCAGTTTAAGTGAAGGTCTAGGGTGCTGGGTTTCTTTTTATACGCACTCACTAATTAACCGATCATTTACTGAGCACTGGTGAAGATGTAAACTAGGATTGGGTGCATTATATGACCAGGCGACAAAATCTGACCATTCTGTGTTCATTAAATGATCAATATTTCAACATTGATGCCAATTTATTTTCTTAACCTAAACCAAATTTGGGAGGGTTTCAGCTTTCAAAAGAGTAATTTATAAAACCAATGGATGAATTTACCGTCAGGTTGTAAGCTTTGATTTACATAACATGGATAAGCGACATAACTTCTGTCAGGGAGTGTAAGGGTCTAGTAATCACAACATATGTCCATTATGCCAGCATGCAAGTGCTAACCAAGGAACTTCAAATGCTGACATCTGGGCGCCTTTTGTAATTATTAAGCAAACTTGATGTCATGACATCACATGAGGTTTACTCAAATACCGGCATCTTGAGCATCTCTTTTGATTACTAGGCCCCCCGACTTTATGCTAAAGTCTAATCTATAGCATTTCATGTGGCATTGTGATGTGATGGGTAGGGCCTTTTAATCACTAGATGCAACCAGAATGCTGACATTCGATTCATTGCTAAAGGGGGTTCAAATGCTGGCTTCCTGGGCACTTCTTGGGATTTCTAGGCCACTGCAACATCATGATATCACCGAGGCCTTTTAATCACAACAGGGACCTCTAGGACACTGATATGAGACTTTATGCCATTACAGTATAAAGGCCTGGTAATCACAAGAGACCTCCATTATGCCAGCATTTGAGTGGGCCTCATGTGACGCCATAAGGTCGATAAGCCTCTTAGTCACATGAGGCATCCAGGATGCCAGTATTCAAGTGCCAACCAAGGAAGTTTGAATACCGGCATCCAGGGCGCCTCTTGTGATTGCCAGGCCCTCGCAACATCATCATATCATTTGAGGCCTAGTCACTAGGCTAAGAAAGTTTACACTGCCTTAATGTTGATGTTGACAACACCCTGCAAATCTTTTTACTCCACTACAGTATTGGAAAAAGTCACCCATAACAGAGATAAGGATAGAGGATATTTATGTCCCTTAGATGGGGGTCACACCGCCTTGACGCGCACCTACATAGAATATAAGGGAAGGGAGAGGTGGCTGCCTATGCGCCAAAGAAAGTAGCCAAGGAGAAAGGCAGCAAAACAAGTGCTACTGTCCTTATATCTTCATCTTGGCTTCTCTGTTTTTTCTTACATTTTTAAGAATCGAAGTGCATACGCTGTTGCATCCAATAACCAGCCTTTTTCATCGGTGTATGAGCTGGCCGGTCCTTGCAGAGACGATGCTCAATCACAGAATATAAGCAATGAGGAGACCAGAGTGTGTAAGTAACATACTGCCCTGGTATTATATAATAGTGATCATGTGTCATGTGATCCACAGTGTGACTACCAGTCCAATACAAGCTATACTGTGCAGACAGGAAGTTAGTCTATGACTTCCTGTAAAGTACAGGATGCAATCCATTCTGGCAGCTGTGTTAGTTATCTAGTTACATAGGTTTAAAAAAGACCTAGGTCCATCAAGTTCAACTTTTCTGCACCAATTATAAATGATCTATCATTAGTCGGCAATTGGTAGGAATAAAAGCAATGTAATGAGGCTCTGCCCCACTTGAAAAGATGCATCATGGGAAATGGAAAAAGGCAACCAGATGGGAGACAGCCCAAATAACAACTAAAACAGATGACTTGATAAATGGTAAAATTCTGGCTGTATTCAGCCACCACTAGGGGGAGCTCACTGTATACAGAACTAAACTGTATTAATGTTATGACTGCCAAAGCACAGCCATATGGGTAACGTACAAACCAGGGAGACAAACACCTGAATCTGACAAGTCCGTGTACAGATTAGGAAAAGCCCTTTTCTGACCCTGTTCTGTCCCAGTCTGAACATGGCGGTTGGCACCCTGCGATAAAGCAATGGCGCCCCCACTCGATGGCGGCTTACCCTGAATGTCCTTAGTAGCTCCTAAGATTGGTAAAGTAGCAGTTCCCTAAGGAATAAGGAATCACACACAAAGCAGATGTAACCAAAGAAAACTACAAGCAAAGTGAATGAATACAACAAAGTCTATCACCAGCAGGAAACACCAGTGGGTGAGGTATTTAAAGCTGCACCTGAAAGGTGATAGGACAGACAGAGTAAACTGAAATCACCTGTTACCCAAAACCAATAGAACTGAAACACCCAAAGAAAAGGTGCATCTCTTGTGGCTCAGAGAAAGGAGATGCCGACCACAGATTCCAGGGTTCGAATCCAGAAGAATGACAATTATCTATACCAGGGCTCTCACAGTTACTTTTTGCAGTTACTCTCTGCTATATAAGAACAAGGACTAGACTGGCCATCAAGAATGTGCTGGGTCTGACTGATCACCAGTGAAATAAATCCCCACATGCCGTAACAACCATATCTCTGTGCAGCATAGATGATGTCAGCCGAGACAGTATTATAAGTCCCCACATTACTGATACAGTGATGTTATTCACTTGGGGAATATTATTTTTTATACTGAAAGAACTGACGGAGGCGGCTTCAAAGCGTCTCTTCAGGAAATAAGACATCAGCTACATCCTCTGATTTTCAAAACACGTCTCCCACTACAATACAACCTGCATAATACAGCATGGAGGTGAATGGCTCCACCGGCGCAACTACCAGTTTCTGAGTGATTGTCTCCATTGCTGGCAGCGGTGGAATCACCGGACGCAGGCAGCAGAATAGTCTCCATTTGTTTTCTTTGAATGTCAGTGAAGTCCTGTATTATTCACAAATTCCGTAATGTACACTGAGCAGCCATAACATTAAAACCACAGAAAAGTGAAGAAAATAACATTTTTTGGTGACAATGGTGTCTTTTTTGGGTGGAATATATTACGCAGAGAATGATCGATTAGGTATTGTTAAAAATGAGAAAATGGGTAAATGTGAGGATCAGTGGCCAAAATGTGATATTTGGATGACTGGATCAGTGCATCTACAAAACAGCGGGTCTTTTGGGGTGATCCTGGTATACGACAAGCCTTGTCAGGTGTTCCTTTTATATTTCAGGGTTTGTGGGGTGTTCCTGGTATATGGCGGTCTTGTAAGAAGTTCCTGGCATACAGCAGGTCTTGTGGGGTGGTCACGGTATGTGGCAGGTGTTGTGGGGTGTTCCCAGTATACATCAGGTCTTATAGGGTGTTTTCAGTATACGGAAGGTCTTGTGGGGTGTTCCCGATATACGTTAGGTCATGTAGGTTATTTCCGATATACAGCAAGGCTTGGAGGGTGCTCCTGGTATACGGCTAGTCTTGTGGGGTGTTCCCTGTATACGGCTGGTCTTGTGGGGTGTTCCTGGTATACAGCAGGTATGGTGGGGTTTTCCCAATATATGGCAGGTCTTATGGGGTGTTCCTGGTATACTGCAGGTCTAGTGAGGTGTTCCTCGCATACAGCGGGTCTTATGGGGTGTTCCCGGTATACAGCAGGTCTTGTGGGCAATTCCTGATATACAGCAGATCTTGTGGGGTGTTCCTGGTATACAGCAGGTCTTGTGGGATGTTCCTGGTATACATCAGGTCTTGTGGGGTGTTCCCGATGTAAGGGGGACGATGAGACAGCAGGTACCTATGTGCCGAGTCTGGAACTTGAGAGGCTGCATCCACTGTTCCCAGGGAGAAGCATTAGTAGTAAGGCGGACCTTCCTCTGCTGCCTGAGGGACGTGCTAGTGAGGCACACCTTCCTGCTGACCAAGGGGTGCGGAGAAAGAAAAAAAAGAAGAGCGCGCAGCAGAGCAATTTGGCACAAACTGAGGGCAGCGCACAGTCAGGTGAGTGGTGCGCTCTGCTCCCTGTCCCTACACAGAGTACCGGCCTTGTGACAGGCCGTGCTGCAGCAGATGAGAAGGACAGGGACTGCTGCGTGGAGGGAAGTAGTGTGCCCAGCAGCTATCAAGAGATAGGGACCGCTGCAGAGTGTGCAGAGCCAGGTGTGGTCAGCAGTAGGCAGGAAGAGAAGTGCTCTGTCCCGGGAGCATCAGCATTACACAGGCTTGCGTCCGTACAGCAGCCCCGCCACCAGCAGAGCCAGAGAGCAAGAGGGACGTGCTGTGTGTGCCCCGTGGCTAATCAAGAGAAAGGTGCCACACGCTAAGTGTCCATGAGTACTGCACACGCACCACATAAGAGGGACCGCATACGAGACTGACACTTGCGCCCTGACTTTGATAGCGAATATTTGCCCAGACACTTGTGACCTGACTTCACCTGGAATATAGTTGCAGAGCCACGTTGGGCTCGTACAGGACAGTGGCCCTTACACTTGTCAGCCACTGCAGTATATGGACTAGGGGCAGTGGAAGGTACCGGAAACCGACCACTGTCGCCAGAAGACGAGGTATTGTTGTTTACCGGACCCCATGGGAAAGGACACCGCTCCAGCCGTTGTCGGTGCTGTTCACTTCATCGACTGAGGAACTGTGATGACACTGATGGTGTCACTGGCGCAACCTAGGGGTGCTATCAGGGGGCACGTGAATGAGCGCAGAGAATGTAGGAACAGAGCACGCAGTGCGCAAGGACCTGAGACTAAGCAGTGAGCACAGGACCTGGAACTAAGCGGTCACGTGACCAGGGGGCGGAGTCACATTTGTTCTAATGACTGATTGGTCTGTTCGGTCTGGCCATTGGTCTCAGGATGGTATGCAGACGAAAAGGACAACTCAATACCCAACCTTTTACAAAACGCTCTCCAAAACCTGGACACAAACTGCACACCATGGTCAGACACCACATTCAAGGGTACACCATGCCAACGTACCACATGGAAGATTGGTGATAAAATCCATGGACAAATGTGTCCATGGTCTATCAGGAATTGGCAAAGGCACCAATTCCCCGGCCGGCCAGTTATGAGAGCTCTTAGCGTGGGCACAAACTTCACAGGCAGACACAAACTTTTTCACATCAGACGTAAGCGAGGCCCACCAAAAAACACTTGCGATGGCCCCACGAGTAGCCGAAATCCCAGGATGTCCATTCATCGCTGACTCACGGAACTCCTGGAGGACCCTGAGTCGAAGCTGAACAGGAACAAGCAATTTACCCACCAGCTTGGACGAATCTCGCATTCCAAGCCTGCAGACACATCAGCCACCACCACCTCGGGTTTAAGAATGGAGGATGGAGGCTCGGGGGAAACACTTGATCCAGACTTCAAGACAAGGCATCGGCCTTCACATTCTTGGATCCCGGGCGAAAAGTGATCGAGAACTGGAACTGGGAAAAAAAAAGTGACCATCTAGCTTGCCTAGGGGTCAACCTTTTAGCAGACTCAATATATGCCAGGTTCTTGTGATCAGTAGCTACAGTATTGGGATGAACCGCCCTCTTCAAAAAATGTCTAAATTCTTCAAAGGCCAACTTAACTGCAAGAAGTTCCCGATTAACCACGTCATAATTTCTTTCTGCTGGGTAGAACTTCTTGGAGAAGAAGGCGCATGGTCTCAGATTGGTCAAAGTGGCAGACCCCTGGGATAACACCACCCCCACCCCCCACCTCTGAGGCGTCAACCTGCACAACAAAGGGTTCAGATGGGTCAGGTTGAACCAGAACCGGGGCAGTTATAAAGCATTTTTTCAGAGTGAGAAACGCCGTTACCGCTGAGGCAGACCAGTTCTTAACATCAGCCCCTCTTTGTGTCAAGTCGGTGAGGGGCTTGACCACCTGAGAAAACCCTTTAATAAACCTCCGGTAATGATTGGTGAATCTCAAGAAGCGCTGAAGGCCCTTCAGGTCCCGGGGCTGCACCCAATCCACAATATCCTGCACCTTTTTGGGATTCATATGGATCGCTCGCCAGGGCAGTGGGGATACTCGCTACCAGGCTGCTTCTTAAAGGGGCAGTGTCACGGCAGCAGTGACCCGGTCCGTGGCCCTGGGCATACAATAAAAGGGGTTAAGATGAAAAGGGCTAATAAAGAGTTTGTAATAAAGTGTTCGTGACGCCACCTGTGGTACTCGGCAATAAAGAGGTTAGCCGATGCTGCAGATTCAGTCCACTGGGACAGTTGTTGATGCAGCAGAGTTGGTTCAGCTCTCAACAGGCAGAGCTATGTCCCAGGGCAGTTAGGATGATAAAGGTGATGTTGGAGGTGAATGTGGTGCAGGGCAGGTGACGCAGGAATAATTCAGAGGACATAGCGGAGTGCAGTTTCCAATGCTTTACTCACAGTTCTCTTATGCGCAGATGCCCACTTGCTGCCATGTCCTCCAGGTGAGGGGTCCAGCAAACTCCCAGGTAGTTCAGGATACACCTCTCCAGGACTCCCTTCTTTCCTGGCCGTCTCACTGTGCTGACTTTCCGCCCTTCCTGTCCAACACCTCACAGTCAGTGTCCCAAGCCAGCAGCCACGGACGTTGTCGGGCGACGTTCTCTAAGTCCCCTTGCACCCTTATGGCTGCCTTTTCGGAGAAGATAACTGTGGCTGTAGCTGAAGCACCTAAAGGTGCCCCTGCCTCAGGCTTGCTAGCTGAGTCTGGTGATTTCTCCACTAGTCTAGGGGGCCGGTACCCCTCTGCGACCTGGTCCCTCCACTACTGGATCGGGCCCCACGGATGGATCTCTCACTAGCCCTGCCCCTAGGACCCCTTCTGTCCTTCGGGGAGCTTTCTTTTTTCCCTCTCTTACTATTCTCTTCACGTCTGGGGACAATCTCCTCACAGCTTGAGCTCCCCTCCTGTTCAGACAGACTCTACAGTACTCTTCCTGCTCTCTAAGCTCCTCCCCCTTTCTCTACCTTCCCCACCCACACCCCAACACTCTTTCCTAGCCAGCCTAAGATGAGGGTCTCCTCCCTTTGGGTACGCCCAGGTGCCCTGACTGAGCTATTGTGTGTTGGGTGCAATGTTAGAGTCCTGGGTGGTGCTCCCTCCTTACCTGAGAGTGGGATACCTCTTGATGAGGTGCAGTACCTCTCTGGCGACTGGACCCTCAGGGGCGCCACACATATGAAACTCCTCACAACAATGAACCCCAAGAAAGGCAGTTCTTGGACAAAAAACAAGCATTTCTCTAGCTTAGCGAAAAGTTGGTTCTCCCTGAGTATTTGAAGAACCGCCCAAAGGTGACCAATATGTGCCTGCTTATCAAATGAATACACCAGAATGTCATCTAAGTATATAACCACAAACCACCCAATAAAATCAGAGAACACATGATTGATGAAGTTTTGGAATACTGCCAGGGCATTGGTCAAACCAAACGGCATAAATAAGTTTTCGAACAGCCCTTCTGAGGTGAGAAAGGCAGATTTCCACTCATCCCCCTCCCATACCCGGATAAGGTTATATGCCCCCGCATATAAACTGAGGGCAGCGAGCAGTTAGGTGAGCATTGCGCTCCGCTCCCTGTCCCTACACAGTACCGGCACTGCGACAGGCCGTGCTGCAGCAGACAAGAAGGACAGGGACTGCTGCATGGAGAGAAGCAGTGCACCCAGCAGTAATCAAGAGATAGGGACCGCTGCAGATTGTGCAGCAGCCAGGAAGAGAAGTGCTCTGTCCCGGGAGCATCAGCATTACACAGGCCTTCATCCGTACAGCAGCTCCGCCACCAGCAGCGGGAGCCAGAGAGCCAGAGGGACATGCTGTGTGTGCCCGGTGGCTAATAAAGAGAAAGGTGCCGCACGCTAAGGCCTCTTTCACACATCCGTCTTTTTGTATCAGGC
>VIAB01009166.1:62054-74343 GCA_009801035.1 Oophaga pumilio | reverse complement strand
GCTTAAGGGGTATCGTAAGGACAAGGTTACGCCATGCGGGCCATCAGGACGGACAGAAGGAGCCTCTGCGCTCTAAAAAGCTTGCGAACATATAGTTTTCTGGTTAGCCAATAAAGGTATCACTCTAAGAATACTCTTGTCATCTTTGGACGGAAAAGTATTCACATATGATAGAACACAAATTGTTTTGTTTGGAATATACAAATTTGTCAATTTGCATAGTTTAATACAACAAAAATATGTTTTGAAGGTTCTGGGAGTGAAGTAACAAAACCAAAATTGATAATATAAAATATTTGAACTTTGAGACTAAGTTTTTAACTTTATTTGTACTTTAATAAGTTTTCAAAATTTGAAGTTGTAAACACAGTTAAACACAATGTACATTTGTTTTGCTTTTTACCTTTTGTCTATTACATATTTCTCAACAGGTTTTCATTCCAAAAAGAGGAAAATACAGATGGTTTTAATGTCTCATGTCTAACTAAAAAAAGAAAACTGAACTAGTTCTAATGAAAATAAAGATGGGATACTGGTTCAGGTTCTGCATTTATGTACTGATGGTTCTGGTGCTGTACTTCTGTACTGATGGTGGTTCTGGTGCTGTATTCCTGTACTGTTATTTATTATAACCCTGTTCTCATGTAAGAATTCATAACTTGTCAGATAATGTGATACTTGGCTACATTAATAAAGTATTGTGCTGTCTGACAAGTTAAGGATTACTACATCTGTATTTATGTTAGGAGCATTCATTTTAAAATTAAACACTGTAGCATTCCAAATCCTAACCATGTGTAATATATTCACTGTCAGGATTTGGCACTGCTTTACCAATTCCAGCAGTCATCACGTGACCACTCATATGCGATTTTCATACTTACAGTCCAATACCAACCTAGCGCCTGTTCCTGCTTCTCTTAACCAGTGGCTGTAGTCTTTTCAATGAACACTGAGAGAATCAGCATGTGAAATTATCTGGCACATGACTGTAAGTAAGCAAATCGCACTTGAGCGGTCACATTACAAATATTCAAACTGCTTAAGAAGTGTAATACAGAGGGAGCAAAATTTAATTCTTGCTATGGGTGCAGGAAATGTTAGATTCTCCTATGCAATAGTTTTCACTATCAAGATACCTGCAATGAAGGGAATGATTCTTGACATGGGAAAACACATAAACACAACAAAGCAATGTATGTGAAAAAGAGAGAGTGCGCACAAAATATATGCATAATGCTGCTCTTCTTATACACATAATGGAATGCACACAATGTAAGATCTGATAATTAGAGAGAGATCGACTTGAAAAAGAATAGTTCAAAATATGGACGGCACTAAGCTCAAAAAGTGCTGAGGCAAACCAATACAAGAAAAAGAATTGATACTCAGTGTGTGCAAAAGAGGTAGAAGGGTTGAAATGGAATCCTATGCATATTACTGTCACAAGACCAGCTTCTTCAGGGGTGTGCACTGAAAATGTTTGTGCGTGTTGGTAATGAGTCAGGCCTTCTTTCTGTGGTAGCTGACTTATTATAATGCTTCAAAGGGCTTAAAAAACAAAGTCCGGATAATGTGCCTGTCCGCTATTGACCCACACTCAATTGTCTCATACAAAGCTGCTTGTCAGTTTGTGAACCCTTCAGAATTTTTAATATTTCTGTATGAATGTGACCTAAAATTTCATCAGATTTTCACAAATCCTAAAAGAAAATAAAGAGAAACAAATAAAACAAATTAGTAAAAAATATTAAACGTCATTTTTTTAAATGAGGAAGATTATCCAATATCACATCACTGTCAGTGTCAAAAGCGTGTGAACCTGGCAGATAATTTTATGTGAAATTAGAACAAGAGAAATCCAGCTCAACAAACTTGTGAACAAACTTCTTTCTTTATTCACCAAAAGTGCTGAGCAGAGGGTAAAACAACATCAGCGTTACAGTTACATGATATGTGACATGATTAAGGGTGCGTAGCCACCTGAAACGCGTTGATGTCGCATAATATGTAACTGTCAACGCTGATGTTGCTTTAACCTCTGCTGAGCACTTTTGGTGATTAAAGAAAGAAATTTGTTCACAAGTTCCTTGAGATGGATTTCTCTTGTTTTCCCTGTGCTCCGAACACCTAAGGATGTCTACTACGGTGAGCTGGACTTTTTTCTACTTCATGTGAAATTAGAGCCTGGTGTTTTCAATCAATGGGATAACAATTAGGTGTAAGTGTGATACCTGTTTTATTTAAAAACCTGTTGTCTATTAAAGTCTAATCTTCACAACACATGTTTATAGAAGTGTGTCATGACATGAATGACATGAACAAAGGCGATTTCTGAGGGTTTGAAAAGAGTTGCTGATGCTCACGAGACCAGAAAAGGTTACAAAGCATCTCTAAAGAGTTTGGACTTCACCAATGCACAGTCAGACAGATTATGTACTAATTGAGGAGATTCAAGACAATTCTTAGTCTCCCAATGAGTAATCAAGTAACAAAGATAAATCAAGAGAAAGGGCTATAATACTTTGGGAGGTCACAAAGGAACCCAAGGTAATCACTCTTAAGGCCTCTCTCACATTAACTAATGTTAAGGGGTTTTTTGACTAATAGGACAACCCCTTCTCATTCCTCATATTTGACCCCATTAAAATAAAAACACCTATGCTCACTCCAGTACCAGCGCCGTTCCAGCAGTGTTGGCACTCGCGTTCCAGGGCTCATGTGAGGTTGCTATGTCATGTAAGCCCTGCACCAAATCAGCACTGGTGTCACTGTCCCTGCCTTCGGACAAATCAAGCATCAAGAGGAAGTTAGAGAGCAGCCACAGCCCTGGCTTCCTGTTGATGTTCAATATGCCCAAAGGTAAGGATAGTGAAGCCGGCTCTGACAGGGCGCAGGGCTCGTGTGACATGACAACCTAGCGTGAGCCCTGGGAATGTGAGTGCATACACCACTGGAACGGGACACGGGAGATGAGTATAGGTTTTTAATGGAGCAAAACATGAGGTATGAGAAGGGGGTTGTCCCAGTAGTGGACAACGCCTTTAATGTTCATGAGCCCACCATTAGGATGATGCTGAACAAAAATGGTGTGAATAGCAGGATTGCAAAGGGAGAGCTACTGCACTCCAAAATTAACATTTTAGTACATCTGCAGTTTGTGCAAGTTCTCCTGGACAAGCCAGAAGACTATTGGAACAATGTTTTGTGGACAAATTAGACCAAATAGAGGTTTTGGTGTAAATGAGAAGCGTTAAATTTGGTGAAAGAAAAACAGTGCATTACACCTCATGTTATCCGTTGAACACTTTGGTGGAAGTATAATAGTTTGAATCTGCTTTGCTGCATTCAATCATTTTTTGGGGGTCACTGGACCTTTGATTCCTCCCTAGACTTCAAGCACACACACAACATACACTACTCAATGCTGGAGCACATGCCACAAAAGATTATGTCATGATGCTGTCCAGTCGTAGTGTCTCATATGTAATGCATACAGCAGCCTCTGTATCCATTATGATTTGCATACACTGTTGTGAACACCTTTGATCTGGCTTCTGAGTTTAGGCTCACTCTGGTGGTTGCTGCTGGTAATGGAGCTGGTCTGGCTGACAGAAGTCTATCACCTGAAGAGGATGATTGGAGATCAGGTGTTACTGACTGGGGAGATTTAAATGAGCAGCCTTCCCTTAGCTGTTGCCGGTGATTTGTTTTCTTCCTGAGCCTTTTGGAAGTTTGCTTGCTTCCTGCTTTGTTCCTGCATCTTTCAGATAAGTCATTTTTTCTGTTTAAATCTGTGGCATTTGTCCTTCTTTGTTTTTCTCTGTTTTCTGCCTTGCTGGTGTGAGTTCAGCCAGGTTTCCCTGCGGCGACCTGTGCTGGACTCTGTTTTCATTTGCCACAGCTTATTTCAGTCTTTTTGTACTTTTAGTTCCCTGTTATTTCAGTATCTGTTGTTTTGCTTCCAGTTCACACCAGAGTTCTGATTTAGTGGGGGAGAGGTCATGTGGCCTCAGTATTTTTGCATATCAGACGTGTTGGAATTTTTCCTAGGGTATTTGCTGGATTGCAGACAGTATCTTTTCCTGTCCTATTCTATCTAAACAGTTTGGGCCCCAGCATTTGCTCACTCTATTTTCTGCCTGTGTTTTGTGCTTCATCTGTCTCACCGGCAATATATGTTTGGGGGCTATCTATTCCTTTGGGGCTCTACTCCAGGGCAGTTAGCTTTCCCCTTTCTCTCTTTAGGCTTAGTTAACTCTTTGGCTGTGTCGAGGCATCTAGGGCATCGTAGGTACGTCCAACGGCTAATTCTAGTTGTGTTGTCAGTTTAGGGGTCTGCAATCCACTAAGTTGCCAACCTCTCTGGGTGTCTGGTTGCCTGGCCTATTTTCCTGTTGTCCTCCTTGGTTACCGAATCATAACGTACACCAGTCCCAGTATCTCCTATGTCCTGTATAAACACTAGTGCCAGTTGGTGTGCCGATGGGATGAATGAGTAATTCAGTACACCTTCTCACAAACATGCTATGCATTTATCTCCGCCCTTCTTTGGCTCCTGTAATGCCAATGCTGTCAATCACAAGGGCAGAGAATGATGCAACACATGTAAGAGGTAAGGACACAGCTAGGGTGCAATGAGTGCTGTGCTTGGTTTGAACTGTTGTTTTGTACTAACAGAATCCCTTTAACATAAAACAGATGTGACCCAACTTTTAAGGGGACGTCTGGTAGTTTATGAAGTGAAGGTCCTCTGCATAACTGCACAACAGCAGCAAGGGTCGCATTTTCATTTTACCATAGAGCTTTTCCAGTGTTTGCTTCTGATGCTAGTAGCCATTTATATTTTCTGACCTAATGTTTTATAAGCTATAAAATACAGGGATAATTTACTGTAATTTATTGTTTTTCTTTTAAGGAATTATGCTACTTACACCCTAAAATATATGATTAGTTTAAAAATGTCAATCTAATTAATTCACTGGCATAAATTTCTAAAGAAATGCTAAGGTCAAATTAATTGCCATTTTACTTCATAACAGGAAAAATCTTTCTTTATCTGTGTTATTTTAAGTGAGTGTAGCGTGCAAGATCTTGACAAACTGCCTTCATTTTTTTGTATTGCTAACTTCTTTGCATGCAACTTCAATTACAGCTTCCTCTAAACTGAAAAACATAAGACTTAATAAATGCAAACAGGGGGAAGTAAGCCAGATTTATGATTGCACTGTGAACAGGAATTATAAATAGTCATCAGGCTCCTTACTTCACCATGTGGTTGATACCTTGTAATGGCTAACTGAAAAGATGATAACAAATTGCAAGCTTTCGAGACTACTCAGGTCTCTTCATCAGGCAAAGACTAAAACAAAAACTGAAGAATCACATATTTATACACAACACAGCACAGAAATAATGCAATAGGTAAGACAAGTGACGTGAAGCAGAATTATCATTATGGGAGAGGGATGAACATAAATATTGGAACAGTTCATAGATAAGGAGTGTGAAAGTTTTATTGCCCTCTGATTGGGGTCTGTTTTTGTGTTTTGATGCCCTCAGAAGGTCAGAGAAGCAGATTCCTTAATTGATGTAAAAAGACATAAATCCATGGGATACCTTCATTCCAGCACTGAGAGTGTCAAAGGTCGTCATGAGCTTATATTCCCAAACTTTTCTATCTCTCTCAGATTTAAATCACATCTTTCCTATACTTCACCATGTACATGCATAGTTTTTATGTTGACTGTTTTACTGCAAAATAAAATAAAACCTATTACTCATGCATGAATGGGGAGAATGCCAGACGATTTAAGAGTACATATTTTTACCAATGGAAGAAATTAACCAGGGGTTTGCAAATCTTCTTTGTGTGTTACAGAAATCACATGATTTCATTGTCCCTTCAACACAGAGATGTACAACAGGGTGGGCACCTCCATTGGCTGGTCTCGGCTGGCCAGTCTCTCCTATGCGGAATGGGCCTATGGAGCATTCGGAGACCTTGGTGGTCGGGACTGCTGCACCTTATTTCTAGTTAGCACAGTGGTTAGGAATCACACTTGGAATGCACGGTGCTTAGTATCGACGCAACGGAAAATCCTCCCAGTGGACTATGTGTTTAAGACCATACTCGGTGACCTGGTGAAGGTGCGGTCTCTGGAGTATGAGAGACTGGGCACACGTAGGCCCGCTTTCCTCTATAGGGGCTTTTCTTTTACTGTGCCATAGTCTGGTCATCTGTTTTCCTGGTGGTGGGCTGCTGCTGACACTGTAGATTTTTGTTTTGTTTGATCATTATACAGTGATGCAGGGCTGCAGGCCCCGAACTTGGGCTTTGTGATTTGTGGTTATTGTAGTGTTTGTTTCTGTATATATTGTATATAGTGATATAGATTTGAGTGTAGGTGTTAGGTTGGGTGGTGGGAAAAGGGGGAGGTGGGTTTATCTTGTGGGACTATGGAACACTGGGGTGTTTGGGGGAAACACTGGCACTGCCTGATCTGGCCTACGGACGTTGGACATGGACTGAGGCATGAGATGCAGGACCAGCTCTCAGGTCAGTGTGGGGGTTGGGAATGGTGGGCTTGAGTGTGAGGTGTTTAGTTAAGTCTTGTATATATTTGTATAGTTTATGTTTGTATGTATGTCTAAAAAAAAAAGGTTATGTATATAGTTTTAGTTTGCTATTGTTTATTTTTATGTTTGTTATTATTTTGTTTGGTGACGGGACCAGAAGATGAAAGTAGTTATTATTAGTTATTATTTTGTTTATATAATATGTGTATGAGGAGAGAATGAGCGTCTGTACCAGTGTTAAGTATGCAGATTATTTTCTGGCTGATATTTCTGTTTTGTTTCTGTTATTATTATTGTTATGTTTTTCATTTTGATAATAAAAGATCTACAGAAATCACATGATATAAGTAAGTTTAATTACCTCCGAACTGCCCATAGACGACAAATGTCCGGGCAGTCCACGTTCTACTCTGCAGTGATGTTCTAAACATCGTGCGGTTACAAGAGTCAGCTGTCAGACAGTCATAGAGAAGGCAGAGATGGTTTCTTTCTGTCTCTGTCTTTTCGATCTGTGTATGCAGAATGCTAACCAAGCACTATGTACACATCATATAGGAAGGGCTGACATTGCTTCCTTCTTTAGACCCATCGGTACAATGTGTAGGGAGTAAGCAAGAATGGGTCTTTGAAGACACAGTCAGCTGTGTTTTACAGCCAGACAGATGAATTTCTCCTGTAACTGTGGCTAATACACCTACCCCAACTACAGGGGAAATCATGTAAAAAATATAATAATTTAAATGTTGAAATACACCCAAACATCTTTTATGACTTTATAGGGGGACACACTCAATGGAATAATTGAGAAATGAATGACTAAATAAATGCATAAATAAATAAAAAAGGAATAAAGTAAATTTAATAAGCCACTGCCAATCGAAAATGCTGTTACTAGCCTTGACCAGCTGAAAAAAACCTCATGATCAATATGTAAAAATAATTCTTATTGAAAGAATAAAATTTAAACTGAACTTTTCAGTGGTCCTTTGTAGTTATAAAAAAAATGTGAAAAACAGGCCGATATTTCCTTTATTTTCCCATTGCTATTGCCCAATATCAGCAAAACAATAAAAGAATATTAAAATAACAAAAAAGTATCTGTACACTGTATGGCAATATGTAATAAGACGCAGTGATATTGTAATAAGAAACAGTGATATCCCTGATGAGCCCTTGAAGGATGTGCCATTAATGAAGAGAGACTGCCATCTGCTGGCCAGGCAACATCAATCGGAACCAAATTGTGCTGGAAGCAGGGGGAGCGACTTGGTGTGTTGGACCTGAGCAGGGGACCCACAGAAATGACTTCCTTGATATTAAAGCCCTGCGTTCCAAACCACAGACAGATTTTGCGCTAGAGAAGTGAGTGGAGCAGATGAACTCCAGGGATGCCGCTAAGGACAGCGTAACAGGTGTCTGTAGAAAGTATCCGCCATCAAGGTGTCGGTGATTGCCTGACGAGGCCCGGATTCTGCTCAGGAGGACTCCGAATTCTGCCTACGCTAGTTGACACCAGGATTTGTGCCCTATGCCAGTAAAGCCAAAGAGACCAGAATCTGCCTGTCAAGATCCGAGGTCTAGTCCACTTGGTTCCAGTCCTAAGAGACTTCTGTCAACTGTCAAGATCTGTGAGGAAAGAGAACAGCATCAAATCCCGGTGAAAAAGTAGAAATTCTTTATTTTGCCAGATGCAACATTTCAACCAATACAGGTCTTGTCATAATGGCAGCCTTAAATAGGAAGTGGACTCCAGATCCACCAATCACCATCCAGAGGCCGTCCAATATAGATAACTTCGCAGGTACATAAAAACAAATATTTACAATGCATAATCTTATCCAAATATGTTCAAATTTTATTACACAATAAACAAAATTTCTTTATTCAAGTTATATGATAAAATCGCAAACTTCCACCAATCACCAAGGCATATAGATGTAAATAAATTTTATTTACATCTATATGCCTCATGATTGGGTCTGCTATCTCCAGGACTACACTGATGCCATTTTTTGATTGGTGGAAGTTTGCGATTTTATCATATAACTTGAATAAAGAAATTTTGTTTATTGTGTAATAAAATTGAACATATTTGGATAAGATTATGCATTGTAAATATTTGTTTTTATGTACCTGCGAAGTTATCTATATTGGACGGCCTCTGGATGGTGATTGGTGGATCTGGAGTCCACTTCCTATTTAAGGCTGCCATTATGACAATATTGTATGCTTGAAAAAGACCTGTATTGGTTGAAACTTTGCATCTGGCAAAATAAAGAATTTCTACTTTTTCACCCGGATTTGATGCTGTTCTCTTTTTTCACAAGGTATGTACTCGTCCATTTTTGGGTCAGATGGCATTTGAACGTGCATCTTGATGTCTGATTAGTGCTGTCGGCTTTTCTCTTTTCTGAAGATCTGTGAGGAGACTGCAACAGGCAGGACATGACTGCGACAGTTCTTGTGAGCAGGGCAGTCACTTCCAGCTATCCTCCAAGGTATCAGGGTCGGCTGGGATTGGGGTTACAGGTTGGGAGGGGGCTGGTTTGTGCGTGGGAGGCTCAAGAGGCTCTGATAGACTACGTCAGAGAGACTTGTGGCCTAATGGGAAAACCCTTTGACCCCTGCTTAGGCCAGATTGCAGAGAGAGAACTTACATGGTGGCTCCCACGACTGGTCGCACCATCTTTGTACAAGGAACATTTAGGATAGATATAGAGAGACTTTCTCTGTTTTTTTTTCAAATTTATTGTTATCTTTGCTTGAATGTTGATCTGCCTGGTTACTAACACTAATTGTTTAGAGTTACTTTAAAAATCACTGTATATAAATAGAATTACAACTATCTATGACTGTTTCTGCTTGGTGGCCTTTGTGCATTGCATCCAGACTCCTGCATTACTGATATTTATCTCATTTCTATATGTAACTATTTTTCTGCTTTCACACACAGCAGTCATGCTGTTGCTTTTAAGCCCTGTGCTGCTGCTGTATTTCCACTGTTTCCCTGAGCAATCACTTAATCTCACAGGGAAACAGCTGTTTCACCAGCAGGACTGTGTGGATGATCCTAATGGCGGTTAAATCACTGCAAAATTAAGTGGTTGTGCATGGAAATAGTGAATATACTACAGCAGCATCGGGCTGCTCTGTTAAAAAATAGTGACGGGCGACTGTGCTCGGCACTCCTCAGTGCTCGATCGTGCATACTGGTGCTCAATACGCTCGATACTCGGTCAAGTATCCAAGTACTTGGGCGCGATGCTCGATTCCCCACCCCACTTGTTTTGTGCCTGATTTTCAGCCACTAAACATGCGGAAATTGCCTGCCAATCACGGTAATGCTGGTAATGCCGTAACGTGATTGACTGGCCACATTACGCCATTGGGTCTATATAAGACACAGTAATGGATACTCGACACAGTCTACACGGAAACAGAATAGGGAGAGTCTCTGCAGAAGAGAAAGTGAGCATCATGACTGCTGTGTGTGAAGATACCTAAAACGAGCAGTCCTTATCAGGGCTCCATCTATTGTATTCAATACCACTGTGAACTATACTATAGAATGTAGGGAAAGCTGGTGGAGAAGGCATAGTGCATTACAGGCATTGCTAAAGAAAAAAAAACCCTTTAAGGGCTGCATCTATTGCATTCAATACTGCTGTGAGTTGTGCTTTTTAGTGTACGGAAAGCTGGTGGAGAAGGTGTGGAGACACAGGGGTCAGTGGGTGCTTTCGTCCACTGACCCGGCTGCCTTAATAAAGACTGCTTGGACCAGGGTTCATACCACTGAACACCCATTCTCCTTTTGTCACAGACGTGGTTTGTGGAACCACTGTGTCATGATCCGCGAAGAGCCTGGAGGGGCGTGACTAAGCGATCACCTGACTGTTCACTAGAGCCTCTGATGGTGAGGTTAGACTTGGCTCCCGATGAACACCAGGTTCCACTCCAGGACAGACCAATGGACATGCAGCAGCTGGACACAGAAGGACAGACTGGATGGAGCAGCAGGCAGGGCTTGTGTCAGAGTGCAGCTGACCAAGTTTGTATCTAAGTGCAGCAGACAGAGTTTGTGTCAGAGTGCAGCAGGCAGGATTTGCATCAGAGTGCAGCAGGCAGGACTTGCATCAGAGTGCAGCAGGCAGGACTTGCATCAGAGTGCAGCAGGCAGGATTTGCATCAGAGTGCAGCGTGCAGGAATTACACGAGAGTGAAGCAAGCAGGATTTGCAACTGAATGCACCAAGGACTGGTATGCAACCTTACACAATTTAGACTGCTAAACAGGAAGGCTGCTCAGGAACCTCTCCAGTGTGGAGGAAGCAATATATGCATAATGTCCCACAGCTATTGGCTGAGGAGGAAATAGCAAGTGCACGCACTGGCCCTTTAAGAGGGTTGGAGAGCACGTGCGCATGCTCTAAGGACATGACCAGAGAATCGGCTGGAAGCATGCAGAGCATGAGGAAGGGAAGAACTGACCGCAGCACAGGTGAGTGAAGAGACACGCCGGAGACCCTGCCTGTCAGAGCAGGACTCCGGCATGGTGCTAACACCCTTTGCATGGACAGAACACCATTCAGACAACACAGGGTGAGGGGAAAAGAGTGTGGCTATAATTTATTGAACCACCAACAGACAATGAAGCATTAAAAAGTCCCAGAAAATACCCAAGATGGTGCAAATTACCGAGTCTCACTGTTCTGCTGGCTCGCTGGGATTAGAGCAGCTGCAACTTTAGTGCTTCCAGGGCCAAGTACCCCCACCAATGGCACCCTGCTTTTGGCGGGCACCCACAGAGAGGCGGTAATGACAGGCTTCGGACGTTGACAGTCCATTGAGATACTTGGCCAGGTGACCAGATTGTCCCAACCTGGCTTCTCTGAACGTCTCAGTGGTGCCAGGTGCCCTGTGATTGGCGCGATTGATGAAATCGTCGATAACACTCTGATTGGCGTGATTGACAATTACATCAATCGCGCCAATCACAGGGCACAGCCGCAGTGTGACTGTGCTGTGACCTGGCTGTGTCCTAGCTGTGACCTGCCTAGGAGGAGCTATAAGTGCATTGCCTGGCAATGCCAGCGTTACCAGGGCCAAATCTGATTGGTACGATCTATGTCATCGTCGATTGCACCAATCACAGGGCACAGAAGCAGTGTGACCGCTCTATGACCTGTCTGTAACCGCCCTGCACGTCCTCACAGTAACAGAGGATTTGTGCAGGGTGGTCACACTATCGATCTGCACTGTGCTGGACCTTGTGGTGCCACAGAAGCCTGTGACACCACAATCCCTCACTGCTGCCTAAAGACGAAAGAAGAATGAACAGAAAAGAAAGAATACAGAACAGAGAAGAAAGAAGTGAGAAGACAAACATCTGTAAGAAGATCCCTACGTCATCTCTCCTCCACCCCAATGCCCCTCTCCCACCTTCTAGAAGAAGAAAGAGAATAAGGAAAAAAGGAGAGAGGCTACAACTGTAAATTTTTTGATCCCTGCCTGATCTCTCTCCTCTCCTTATCCACCCCAATCCTCCTCTCCCACCCTTTCCACCTCTTTTTACCCCCTCCACCCATCCTTTGCACTACCTCCGTGCGCACATCCAGCAACCGCCAAGCGTTGATTAATGACGCAGTTCACTGATCAGCACTCGTGCCCGCTAGTGTTGAGCGATTCGATACCGCAAGTATCGGGTATCGGCC
>VIAB01009165.1:70682-81661 GCA_009801035.1 Oophaga pumilio | reverse complement strand
GTGGAGGGAAAGCTACCAGAATGCTTTGCAAGGCTTCCATAATGTATTGCAAAGCTACCATGATGCATTGCAAAAGGAGGGAAAGATAATTGAAAGTGAAACAACTGCGAATATGACACTGGTCACTAGAGGGAGCCAAAACAAGCAGAATGTTATACTCCTATATACATAATGCAAAACAAACAACTTCAGAAAACAATTAGATGTTGGAGACAGAACAGTGCATGTGTGTGGTTCGTACAGCGTATACAGTATGTGTGTGCAGTGCGTACGGCATATACAGTGTGTGTGGTGTGTACGGCGTATACAGTGTTTGTGTGTGTGGTGCGTACAGCATAAACAGTGTGTGTGTGTGTCGTGCGTACCGCATATACAGTCTGTGTGTGGTGTGTACAGCATATACAGTGTGTGTGTGGTGCATACAGCATTTACAGTGTGTGTTTGTGTGTGTGGTGCGTACGGCGTATACAGTGTGTGTGTGTGGTGCGTACAGCGCATATAGTGTGTGTGTGGTACGTACGGCATACACAGTGTGTATTTGTGTGTGTGTGGTGCGTACGGCGTATACAGTATGTGTGTGTATGTGTGGTGAGACGGTGTTCTGCTGGTGGTACTGCACAAGAGGCTGGCACCACCAGCAGTTTCCATAGTGAGACACCCATCACTTGGGCGTCCCAATATGGCGGTCAGTGAACTTCTGCAGCTTGGAATTCTGGGATCCGGACACATCTGGACGGAACAGGACGTGAAGACATTATAAGGTAAGTATATATTTGATATCTGTTAAAACATAATTTTTTAATTAGTACATGTCATGGTAAGCCTCATTACATTAATGTACTTTAGTTACCACTCACTCGGTTAAATAACAATTATATACCTGATCTCTAGCATTATTCAACATTTTCTGAAACCAGCCCTGGTAGAAAGTTTGTATTGCTAGAAAATTTAATGTAGAGGCAAAAAATATGAAAAGAAATAAAGTTCTGGGATTTTAAGGATTTTAAAAATATAATATACTGTATAGAGTTCTTAAAATGTTTGATATTATGGTGCTCTAGAAGTTTAAAGGTTAAGTAATTAGCATTATTTATTTCAGTAATAAATCTCAAAAAACATGTAATCCTGAGACCTTCATCTTGAAAATAGCCTTCTGCTCTGCAGAAAACAGGTTCCTTCTTCACAATCAGCTATTAGATGTTCAATTTATTAGGAAGATGAGGAATTGTATATATATATTTTTAACAGGTTCCCATCTGAAGTGTGGAGATGATGACAAGACTTGAGAGTCTATGAAAACTGTCTTCTAATACATAATACTTTATTATCTCCATAAAACATTTTAGTGCTAAATAAATTGCTGCTCTATTCAAATCCTAAATGCAGCAGAGTGGGATGTCATAGACACGGATATTTTTCCCTTTTCTAAGATATATTTTATCATAATTTGTGCTCTAGGTGACAGTCTTTCACACATGATTGCCTTTTGCTGCTTAGTTAGACTGTCAAGGTCAGAGTCCTTTTGCCCTTTTTCAGTGTAGAAACAGGAAAAATGAGACTGTTGTGGATGCAGTAAAACTACTACATGTAGAACTGCATCTAATAAATGACCAAATGTTCATCATGCTGTATAGGACTACACACAGGCATTAGAGTTGAATACGAAGAATCCCACAATTTAAAGGGACTATTAACTATAGACAACTCATTGTACTTTTAAGGCAGGTTGCTAGAGATGATCAAATCTCTTGAAATTGTGATTTGAGAAATTTTTTCCTAAAAAATGATTTGTAGAGAATCACAATTGTCCTGAAAATATATTTAAAACATTCTGAGGTCTCCTAGGACTTTATCCAACCCCTTCCGATTTCTTTCATGCAAAGTCTTAGTAATGTCATACTTACCTTACCACAGAAACAGTTAGTAATCCAAAAGTAACCAATACTCCAATTACTTATACTGCACACTGCCAAACTTTGTATAATTTTTACAATTAAAAAAGCTCCAAAAATTATCCCTCTCAGTTATCAAAGTGATATAAGAAGAAATACTAGGTAAATGGGTTTATGTATGTAGAAGAGAGGACCAGGCTGCAAGGGCAGCTGAAGCGCTGAGTCCGGAACTGCTGTGGCCAAACCTCCTGTTGCTGGAGGGAATGAAATTGCAGGCGGAGCGAGACGGTAATCTGGGAGAAGGGGACGTAGCCTGAGGAAGTAAGCTAAAAGGGGTTGTGTGGGAACTGAACTGGGCTTCACGCCAGAATGCTGAGCAGGTGCGGATCGCGGCTGCAGTGAGGAGAGCGAAAGGCCGCAGCATGCAGAGACAGAGTGGCCGCGTAAGAGACTCACCCATATCGGCGGGCGCGCAAGAGAACACGCACCAGGAAGATCATCGCAGCACGGATGTTTCAGATGTAGGCTGGCACATAGGGAAGTGCACGCCACGCAGAGCCTTGCAGGGCAGCCATTCAGGTGATGGTGGCTGCTCAGAGAGACACATGCCATTGGTAGAAGCTCTACCCTGCTGCTCCGCAGGTAAATGGACTAGGGACTCAGTGGGCAGAACCGATGACCGCCCGCAGCAGCAAAAAACAGGACCGTGTGTGGGGCAGGGACGTCTGAAGATGCTATACTGACCTCCGCTGGCATCCTATTACCCACTGGACCTCCAGAAAATGGCGGGAGGTGGGGCCACGATAAGTGAATCTATTAACAAAAGACTGTCTATTTAAGCAACCATTATACAGTTTAGTTTTGCATCCTTTTTTCCCTGTTATCTCACTGCGATAAATTCTTTGCTGTTGAATAATTAAATAGTAGTTAATCCCTGCTCTGCGCGTTTGTGTCGTAGCATCCAAGCACCTGTGTGTAACATCTGGCGTAGTCGGCAGGATGCTGTCCATGGACACAGATGCTGCAGACCAGTCCACTATGGGTACCCTAAGGTCCAGTTTGCCGTTGTGGGCAATGCTTAGTAATCTACCAAAGTTCATGGGAAACAACATGATGCTGTGGAATTGGACTGAAAGGGTCAAGAGTATGCTGCAGATGCACCACATGGCCCCTGCGCTGCAGGCAGAGATAGCGTTAATGATACTAGATGGTGAGGCCCAGAATTCCGTAATGTTCTACCCTCCACATGAGTTGGATACGTTGGAGATGGTGGTACAGATTTTGGAAGATATGCACGGGGACCCCATTGACGATGGAAAGTTGCGCATGCACTTATTTGGTTGCGTTCAGAGAGAAGGGGAGACGGTGACGCAATATATCAACACATTGCCGGAAGTGCATGTACACATTACAAAAAGGAAAGATGTGGGGACCATGGAAGTGAGGCCTCCAGATAGAATTTTGAGGGATCAATTTGTGTCGGGTCTTAGGGGTGTACCGCTTAAACAGGTATTGCGAGAACGCTCGCGCTGTAGCCCACGTATGATCTTCTTAGAGGTGGGCTGGAGGCGCGCATTAGAGAGCAGGAATAGGGGGTGATGGCCCTATCAGGGATGGTCCATAGCAGTGAAGTACCTACCCCGCCTGCAGCAGAGCCAGAGTGGGCTTGAGAGATCAGGTAAGAGTTGCGGAGTGAATGGTCCAGTCTCAGGAGGGACCTGTTCCAGCTGAAGAGCCACTGAGAGGAGCCCCCTCAACCAGAGACAGGAGTGATGCAGGATCTCGCCTTTCTGCTAGACCCCATCAGATAGTGAGACTACTTCGTGTCGAAGGGGGACTGATGTGTTTTAACAGTGGGAAGTCAGGACATTACGCTCGAGGCTATTCGAGACAGAGATGGCCCCCACTAAGGCAGCTGTTAAACTTGTGGGCTCAGTGGTAAGGGATGCAGCCTGTAGCCGGGAAGATGACAACAGAGGGAAGGAAGTCCCAAGAACAGTTTATGCGAGCCCTACAGTCTGGGCCAAGGTAAATGGGAGAGCTGTTCCCATTTACCAGCTGCTGCTGGTGTTTACGTGGAGGCAACCATTCGGGGTACTCCCGACGATAACGGTAGCATGCGTGGTTCAAATCCTGAGCCAATTCGCGGCTGGACTGCGCCTGTCACTGATTGGTCGCATCTGGCCGGGCGCAACCAATCAGCGACGAGGGATTTCCGTTACAAACAGACAGAAGTAGACGATTATATAGTAGATATATATATATATACATACAATATATATATACACAATAAAATTTAAAAAAAAAATTACTTTTGCAACTGACTTACTGGTCTACTGGTCACGTTTCACAATCATACTGTAGGTGCCATAAAAATACTGCTGGCTGTCCCTGCAAATTATTTTCTGTGCATGTAACTGCGCAGCTACCTAGTTTTTTTAAGTTTAAGCATTTTTTGTTAAGTGGGGAGAGAATTTAAAACAAAAAATATCTACCACCCCAGAAAAAAATAAAATTAAACTGACAGTTACACATTTTAGTTTTTCATAAATATGTTAATATTTCAGTTTAGCAACAAAATATACAGTGTACTGTAATCTGATACAGCAGTTTCAGGCAGTGTTCCTATGTCCTGACAATTGGTTTTCTGTGCACTGCACAGCCTTCCATCTCTTAGCTGACCAGTGTGTTTTATCACTATCATGTATAGCAGATGTGAAGCATGCTGTCATGAGAGTGCATAAACATGAAATAGCTCACAAAATGGGGCCTACTATATGAAAGGCTTGTTGACAAGACATTTCTTCTTCTTTAAAAACAGCCTATGCCTGCTCCTAAAAAAAAGATTAAAGAATTAATAAAAAGTCTTTGTATTTGCGCAATCATTTTGTGAGTAGTAAACCTTTTTGCAGATCACAAAAAAAAGATCATTTTTTCACTTACATTTGAGAAGTAATTTCTTCTTCATATTCAAAACAGTACACCTGTTTTGTGCCTATAAATTCGGCAATGGTGAATTTGGCAAATTTGAATTTCAAATGATCAGCTCATATTTAATCTGGAGAAAGTTTTCCCCACTTATAAGTAAAATGCACAATGTCCTACAGAGCGATAAGTCCCAGGACTGTTTGCTGAACTTTTTCACTGATGACTGCTTGCTATTCCTAGGATTAGGTCACGTTCACACATTAGCATTTGTTCAGTCTTTTATGTATTTTACATCAGAATTTGTAAGCCAAAATCAGGAGTGGAACAAAGAAAAAGTATATTAGAAACACGTCAACACTTCTGCATTTTTCACCCAGTCCTGATTTTGGCTTACAAATACTGATGTAAAATACTGATTGAACACTGAACATGTGAACGAGACGTTGGAAGGAAATGCATATGTAATTAGAATGACAGCGACAGTTTCCACTCAAATCAATAGAGAAGGTGATCACAAAAATTATTTTTATAATTACTATACTTTGGTAGAGATATATAGTCTTGAAGGGATAAGATATAGCATAGAGGAAACAATACTTTTCTTCTGCAGTAAATTCATTACCTGTGATTTATCTTCTCTTTTTTTACAAGTTATCACTTTTCTGATTAGGATAGCAGGTGTTGGTTTTTGTTTTTACATAATGCCCCAAATGTATTATTTTAGTAATTTACTTAATGCCCTGAATTTATTATTTTTGCATGGAACCATTGCACATTTTTGAAGGGAAATATTTCAGTCTAATTGGTGCAATATCTCTATTTGTGTTGGCATCATACATAGTAGATGCTAGCAAATATTTGATGGTGATCACATATTTAAATTATAAAATTGGTATCTGTCTTATGGTTCTTTTCAATTCATTTTGTGTTCATGTATTAATTATTGACACATTAGCCACTCTTTCTAAATAGATTTTATGTTGTTATAATTGAGGTATAATCAAATAAAACACATTTTTTAATAACTATCTATATTGTAATAATTATCATAGGGTTTTTATGTACTAATTATGGCTGCATTTGCATAAGTCATTTTTTGGATTTTAGTGGCCCAGTGCCTTTTAGTCAATGGTTAAAGGTTTGTGTGCAATAATTATTAAAGCAAAATACTTTTAAAGATAATAGTACGAAGTGAACCATCCCATGTATGATCTTACCACTGAAATGAGATTATCATATAAAAACAATTAATTAATATTGTAATAAAGATTTGGGAAATAAATGTAACATGCATACGATCTGTTTCTAATAAAAAAAAATAATTTAATCAGATTGTATTTTACATGTGACTAACTACTGTACAGGTATAATTAAAAATAATGCATGCAAATGGCAAGCAGGAAAGCTTTTATTAATCGAAAATACTGCATATATTCAGCATTTTTTAATCAGCTGGGTATGCTTCCAAATATGGTTAATGGTTTTGAGAGAGCATTCAAATTTCGGACCATTTGCCATTATCAATTTGCCCTGGTTAAATGATTAAAATTTTTAATAGAATTACATTCTGTACACTGCTTTTTATGTTTGAACTTATTAACTATGTATTCAGCTTAGCCATGTGCACTAATTATTAAGTAAAATAAATAGCAAGATATGTTAGCTGCTAGTAAAACAAAACTTTAAAGTGAGCATGACAGCATACATTTTTAGTTTAAATTAAAAATGATGAATATTGCATTCTGTACTTCCTAGCATGATGCCACAGTGGATAGAATCATTGAAAATGTGAAATCTGTTATTTTTCAAAAATTGTTAATGTCAATCACTTCAACACATTGCAGTTTTCCATTTTTGTGGTTTCGTTTTTTGCTCCCCTTTTTCCCAGAGCCATTATTTTTTTTATTTTTCCATCAATATAGCTGTGAAACGGCTTATTTTTTGCAGGACGAGTTTAACTTTTGAATGACACCATTGATTTTACCATATAATGTACTGGAAACAGGAAACACATTCCAAATGATGTGAAATTGCAAAAAAAAGTGCAATTTCACAATTGTTATTTACCATGTTCACTAAATGCTAGGACTTATGTTTGGCACCCTGAGCTTACGTTCTTATTTATATAATTTTGGGGTAGATGCGATGTTTTGATTGCCCGTTATTGCTTTTCATTGGAATGTTGCATTGGACAAAATAACAAAATTCTGGCATTTCCATCTTTCTTCACGTTTTGCCGCTTACTGATTGGGTTAATTTACTTTATATTTTGATATATCAGACATTTCTGAATGCAGCGATGCCAAATGTGTATTTTTTTATTGTTTAATTTTTTAATTTTTTTTCATGTTTTTTCAAACTTTTTTTTTTACTTTTTACTGGCTTCAATAGTTCCCTTGGGAGACTTGAAGCTACAATTATCCAATAGCCTGTGTGCTACACATAGCAGTGCTTCAACAGAATTAAAAAAATAAATAAAACTCA
The DNA here is from genome assembly GCA_009801035.1 of Oophaga pumilio. NCBI lineage: Eukaryota > Metazoa > Chordata > Amphibia > Anura > Dendrobatidae > Oophaga > Oophaga pumilio. The sequence goes on along the minus strand of VIAB01009165.1, from coordinate 74,357 downwards.
TTAAATAGGCCTGGACAGAAATGATGGTACCCTTAACTTAATATTTTGTTGCACAACCTTTTGAGGCAATCACTGCAATCAAACAATTCCTCTGTCAATGAGACTTCTGCACCTCTTGACAGGTATTTTGGCCCACTCCTCAAAAGCAAACTGCTCCAGTTGTCTCATGTTTGAAGGTTGCCTTTTCCAGACGGCATGTTTCAGCTCTTTCCAAAGATACTCAATAGGATTTAGGTCAGGGCTCATAGAAGGCCACATCAGAATAGTCCAATGTTTTCCTCTTAGGTAATCTTGGTTGATTTTAGCTGTGTGTTTTGTGTCATTATCCTGTTGCAAGACACATGACCTGCGACTGAGACCAAGCTTCCTGACACTGGGCAGCACATTTCTCTCTAGAATTCCTTGATAGTCCTGAGATTTCATTGTACCCTGCACAGATTCTAGACACTCTGTGCCAGATGCAGCAAAGCAGCCCCAGAACATAACAGAGTCTCCTACATGTTTCACAGTAGGGACAGTGTTCTTTTCTTGATATGTGTCACGATTTCCACTCTGTTTCTGTCATTTTGTTACTTTGTGTCGGAGCTGTCAGCCTGTGCTGGGTCTGTGCTGCAATCACCTGTGTTCATTTTCCTTACTCAGGATTCTACTTAATCATGTTAGTTCCTCCCCTGTTGTCAATTATACACTTGCTGTTGCCTGTGGAACATTGGTTGCTCTGTGCCTGACCCTAGTTGACTTGATTCTCTTCCCAGACTCTGACCCTTTGCTTGTGATCTGACTTTGCTTGTGCCAGCTGTCATGAGGCTCTCACCGCATTCCTCCAGCGCCGTGGCTCAGCGCCTGACATCATCACTTCCGATATCGTGACCTGAACTGGAAGTTCCAGCACACTAGCCCTATATCAGGCTGCATCTTCCTGTAGGCGGTGCCTGATTATTGTTGTGCTTCCTAGCTAAACCTGCTTGGTCCCTGCTTGTCTGCTTTCCAGTACTCCGGTCCCCTGCCTTGTGCTCTAACGTGCTTCCCAGCGTGCGCTATGCCTTGCCTTAACCCAGGCGTGCTTCCCAGTGTGTGCTCTGCCTTGCCTTATACCCAGGCGTGCTTCCCAGTGTGTGTTCTGCCTTGCCCTATACCCAGGCGTGCTTCCCAGTGCACGCTCTGCCTTACTTATACCCAGGCGTGCTTCCCCGCATGTGCTCTGGTTTGCCTATTACCCCTATACCCAGCATGCTTCTCGGTGCAGGCTATACGCACTCTTGTCTCCTGCGTGCAACTATGTACATGCCCTGCACTATCCTGTACCCTGCATGCCCCATGTACACACCTAGCACTATCCTGTGTCCTTGCTTTGCACACTTCCAAATCCTGCGTACTCCCATCTTCACTTTGCTAACACGGTTTTTCCCGTCTTCTGTGATCCGGCCACCGTCGTGGTACTTTACCCCCCTGGGTCTGCCCCTGACGCTCCCTGTATAGGGGGTGGCTTTCACTAGGTCAGCTTGCCCGGGGTGGTTTGGTATCGTGACCCAGAGCCTCCACTCCAGGAGTCGTCACAGTATAATCAGACCAGGGACCCTGCTGGTACCACGGCCACAGCCCGAAAGGAACTGCTGGTTCTACGGGAGAATCAGACTAGAATTATGTCCTTTTTGAAATCAATGGAGTCCCGTTTGTCGGCCTTACAGTCCTCTGACCCTGTGAATGCTTCTCATTTGGCCAGCCTCCAACAAGAGCTCACTCAGCAACGCGACACCCAGGCCCACATCCTCAACTATATGGTGTCGGTAGATAACCGACTCCTTTCCCTACAATCTGTTGCCTCTGTGTCTGCCCTAGCCTTCAGTCTCGCACCCGCAGCCCCGTTTAGGCAAACCACCACGGTATAGTGGTGACCCTAAGTTGTGTCGGGGTATTTTGAATCAATGCCAACTGCATTTTGAGCTCTTGCCGCAGCAATATCCCATCGATCGAGCTAAGGTGGCCTTTATTGTTTCCCACTTAGAGGGGGAGGCATTAGCGTGGGTGAACCCTTTCTGAGAGCGTGATGATCCACTTGTCTCTCAGCTCTCCATCTTTTTGGACACCTTCCGCAAGGTGTTCGATGAGTCGGGTCATCTGGCTTCCACCACCGAGGCCCTCTTCATCCTCTATCATGGTACTCTATCAGTTGGACAATACGCCATCCATTTTCGCACATTATCCTCCGAACTCGGTTGGAACAATGAGGCCCTCGTAGGGGCCTTTTGGCATTGCCTGTCCAGTCGGATTAAAGACGAACTGGCGGGCCGGGATACCCCAACCTCTTTAGAGGACTTAATCTCTCTTGCGACACGCATTGATCAGCGTTTCCAAGAACGCACCCGTGAGGCAGCCAGGAAGAGACGGACTCCTTGTCTCTCTTCGTCTACTCACAGTCCTCTCCACTTATGATCTGTGCTATCTTCTGCGGGCCATGTATCTGAGCCTATGCAGATGGACCAACTCAAGATGGCTGAACAAGATAACTTGCACAAGGGCTCTGCTTCTACTGTGGGAGTGCTTCTCACCTCCTTTGCTCCTGCCTCAAGAGGCCGGGAAGCTTCTCCACTTAGGTTTGGTAGTAGAGGCCTCCCCGGGTGTTTGTGATTCCACTCCCCCTGACTGTGTCTGTTTTGCTGAATCTTGGTTCCAAACGTTACTCTGAGGAGGCTTATGTGGATTCACTCACAGCAGGGAACTTCATCAGGCTTGAGGCAGTTAAAAAATATCGGATTACTGTCAGGTCCCTGGAGACTCCTCGGCTGAAAGCTTCGGTCGAAGGTAAGCCCTTTCAGGAGACCGTTACCCAGGACACTGAAGAAGTGGAGCTGCAGATTGGAGCCCTGCATCGAGATAAGATATACTTCCATGTCCTGTCGACTTCGTCTCACACGCTTCTTCTTGGTCTCCCTTGGTTACGAGCACAAGAGCCAACTCTTGACTGGCGATCTACTCCATTGGGGACCATCTTGTCAGAAGAAGAGCCTGCTGTCCGTCCATGCGATGGGTTCTGCCTATTCATCCTTGGCACCTGCAGGTCTGCCATCGGCTTATTGGTTTTTCGCAGATGTCTTCGACAAGAAGGAGGCTGAGAATCTGCCCCCAGATCGACCATGCGACTCTCCGATTGACCTCATCCCTGGCTCTACCCCACCTAGGGGTACAATATACCTGCTATCTCCTGCCAAAACCCAAGCTATGTTGGAATATATCCAGGAAAATTTAGCCAGAGGTTTCATCCATAAGTCTTCCTCGCCAGCAGTAGCGGGGTTTTTCTTTGTAAAAAAAAAAAGACGGCTCCCTCTGTCCCTGTATAGACTATAGAGGGCTGAACAACATCACGGTCAAAAACAAATACCTGCTGCCTCTGCTCCTGGAGCTCTTTGACCGCCTAAGAAGGGCGCGAATTTTCACTAAGCTGGATCTTTATGGGGCCTACAACTTGATCCGTATTCATTCTGGTGATGAGTGGAAGACCGCCTTTAACACCTGAGATGGCCACTACCAGTATTTGGTTATGCCCTTCGGCCTATGCAATGCTCCAGCGGTGTTCCAGAAGTTTGTGAACGACGTTTTCCGGGATATGCTGTACTCCTCCGTTGTGGTCTACCTCAGGGGTGGGATTCAGCCGGTTCTCCCCGGTTCGGTGGAACC
>VIAB01009165.1:27593-39435 GCA_009801035.1 Oophaga pumilio | reverse complement strand
GCACGTAATACGCTATACATGACTAATTGAATACAGAAAACATTTTCAACAATTTTTGGACTGTTAAATTATACCACTGAATTTTACCCCAGAGCATGCAATACTCTATGGATGAGTAATTGAATGCAGAAACATTTTTGAACTCTTTTTTGGAGTGTCTTTTACCACAGAATTATACTCCAGAGCACGTAATACTCCATGTATGAGTAACTGAAACAGGATACATTTTTCAATGCTTTTTTGAAGTGTTACAAAGCAATGAAATTTAACAGAGAGCATATAATACTGTATGGATGACTAATTAAATCCAGACCATTTTTTTTAATCTTATAAACCACCGAAATGTCACAGAAATTGAAATATACTATATGGATGACTAACTGAATACAGATACAGTTTTGTACTCTTTTTTGGAGTCTTATATACCACCGAAATGTCACTAAAAGCACCTAATACTCTATGGATGACTAATTGAATACAGACAAATTTTTAAACCCTTTTTGGAGTCTTATATACCACTGAAATGTAACAGAAAGCAACTAATACTGTATGGATGACTAATTGAATCCAGACCAATTTTTTAAAGTTTTTTTAAGTCTTATATACCAACCAAATGTCACAGAAAGCAACAAATACTTAACGGATGACTGATTGAATACATACAAATTTTTAAACTTTTTTTGGAAACTGCGTGGAAACTGTGGCTCTCTGACCGACGATAATGAGTTTACTGCGCGAGAAACAAATGGTGTTCTGGGGGCTCAACCTGAACAGTAACATGGACTTCATGGTGAAGTCTGTGTTCGATGTCCATGCCCAAACAGTAGGTATTTGATAAAGACACCGAACTTTATTGTTCGGGTTCACCCATCTCTATTCATGTTTAATTGTGAGCAGCATCTGTTCAAGTAGGCACAAAAGTGTGATCGTTGTGCTGACTAAAATGTCAGATATCCATGTCTCTCTTCAGTAGTTATGTGTGGAGACTCACCAGAACACTGACGTGCATATTTGAGCTGGTACTCAACAAATGGCCTCTACAACTTACAAAACCTTGCCAGCATGTGCAGTGTGGAGTTCGAGTGCGTGGGAACACTAGTTGGTAATCTGGCACTTGCTTGCGCTGCTGCAGCAATGTAAGAGCGACGGCAGATGTAGCCAACTTGCGGAAATGGGCGCTGACGTGGCGCACCTTGACCAGAAACTGGCAAATCTGGATATGTTTTCAGAAACCACTGAACTACTAATTTGAGCACATCTGCCAAGCATAGTACATGGGTGAGCTTGCCAAGCTTCACAGCTGCCACCAGGTTACGCCCATTACCACACACAACCATGTCTGGTTGGAGGTTCTGCAGCAAATGCCACAGATCTGTCTGGTCTGTTATTCCCTTAAGTAACTGTGCCATGGTGTGCGGTTCGTCTTCTAGACAGATTAGCATCAGCAGAGCCTATGTGTTTTTATACAATATGACTATGGGGTTAAAAATAGGGGCATCTTATTGATGAGTCTCCATTACTACGGGGCTTGATGTCACCTGACATTAAGGTGACATCAACCCCCCAACTATCACCCCACTTGACACCGCTGCAGGGCAAGTGGGAAGAGTGAGGCTAAATGCCAGATTTGGTACATCTTAGAGATGCACCTTTTTCTGTGGAGGCAGAGAGCTGATGTTTTTAGCCTGGGTGGTAGTATCCATAGCTCCTTCCTAGGCTATTAATATCAGCTTGCAGCTGTCTTTATAGAATTTGCTGGTTATAATTATAGGGGGACCCTACGGCATTTTTAGGGTCCCCATTTTAATATCCAATAAAGGCTAAGTATACAGTTGTGAGCTGATATTAATAGCCTGGGAAGCTCCCCTTCCCAGGCTATAAACATCGGCCTCCAGCCATCGGTTTTCTTCTGCTGGCTGAGAAAATTACACGGGAGCCCGCGCCATTTTTTTCAGAAAAATAATCTTTTATTAATTAAATACATGTACTGTATGCTGCACACACACTGTACTAATTGTATATGTTACTGACATCTGTATAACTATCAATTCTATGTGTATATACTGTATGCAATCCATCTATTTTATGCTGTCAGCTCCTGCTGTGGTATTACTATACGTGGCAGATGAATTGCCGACTTTTATTCTATCTGTCTATGTAATACATATATATATATATATGTGCTTGTGTGTGTCACAGACATCTATGTATTTACCTATTCTATGTGTATATACAGGTGCTTCTCTCAAAATTAGAATATAATCAAAAAGTTAATTTATTTGAGTTCTTCAAAGCAAAAAGTGAAACTCATTTATTATATAGAGTCATTACCAACAGAGTGATCTATTTCAAGTGTTTATATCTGTTAATGTTGATGATTATGGCTTACCGCTAATGATAACCCAAAAGTCATTATCTCAGTAAATTAGAATATTTTATGATTTTTAAAATCTGAAATGTTGGCCTACTAAAATGTATGTTCAGTAAATGCACTCAATACTTGGTCGGTGCTCCTTTTATATCAGTTACTGCATCAATGTGGCGTGGCATGGAGGCAATCAGCCTGTGGCACTTCTGGGGTGTTATGGAAGCCCAGGTTGCTTTGATAGCAGCCTTCAGCACATCTGCATTATTGGGTCTGGTGTCTCTCATCTTCCTCTTTACAATACCCAATAGCTATGGGGCTAAGGTCAGTTGAGTTTGCTGGCCAATCAAGCACAGTGACACTGTTGTTTTTAAACCAGGTATTGGTACTTTTGACAGTGTGGACAGGTGCCAAGTACTACTGGAGAATTAAATTTTTATCTACAAAAAGCTTGTTGGCAGAGGGAAGCATGAAGTGTCCTAAAATTTTCTGGTAGATGGCTATGCTGACTTTGGTCTTGATAAAATAAAGTGGACCAATACCAACAGATGACATGGCTCACCAACCCATCACTGATTGTGGAAACTTTACACCAGACCTCAAGCAGTTTGGATTGGGTGCCTCTCCACTCTTCCTCCAGACTCTGGGACCTTGGTTTCCAAATGAAATGCAAAATTTACTTTCATCTGAAAACAACACCTTGGACCACTGAGCAACAGTCCAATTCTTTTTCTCCTTGGCCCAGGTAAGAGGCTTCTGGCGTTGACTATTGGTCATGAGTGGCTTGACACAAGAAATGCGACACTTGTGGTCTTGTCCTGGATACGTCTATGTGTGGTGGCTCTTGAAGCAATCACTCCAGCAGAAGTCCACTCATTGTGAATCTCCCAAAAATTTTTAATGGCCTTTTCTTGACAATCTTTTTAAGGTTGCAGTTATCCCGGATGCTTGTGCACCTTATTCTACCTCACTTTTTCCATCTACTAAACTTTCCATTAATAGGCTTGGATACAGCACTCTGTGAACAGCCAGTTTCTTTAGCAATGACATTTTGTGGCTTACCCTCCTTGTGGAGTGTGTCAATGACTGCCTTCTGGACATCTGTCAAGTCAGCAGTCTTCAGCATGATTGGGAAGCTTACTGAAACAGACTAAGAGACCTTTTTAAAGGGAATCTGTCACCCCATTTTTCGACTATAAGCTGTGGCCACCGCCATCAGGGGCTTATCTACAACATTCTGTAGTGCTGTAGATAAGCCCCGAATGTAACCTAAAAGAGAAGAAAAACGAGTTAGATTATACTCACTCAGGGGCGGTACGGGTCCGGAGAGAGTCGTGTTCCGGTACGACGCCTCCCATCTTCTAGCGAAGACGTCCTCTTCTTTGCTTCCAGTCGCGGCTCTGGCGCAGGCACACTGCTCTGCCCTGCTGTGGGCAGAGCAGAGTACTGAAATGCGCAGGCGCCGGGAAAGGTCAGAAAGGTCCGGCGCCTGCGCACTGCAGTACTTTACTCTACCCTCAACAGTGCAGAGCAGTGCGCCTGTGCTGGAGTCGTGATGGGAAGCAAAGAAGAGGACGTCTTCGGTAGAAGATGAGAGGCTCCAGACCCGGACCGCACCTGGGTGAGTATAATCTAACTTGTTTTTCTTCTCTTTCAAGTTACATCGGGGGCTTATCTACAGCATTCCAGAATGCTGTAGATAAGCCCCTGATGGCGGTGGCTGCAGCTTATAGTCGAAAAATGGGGTGACAGATTCCCTTTAAACGCTTAGGAAACCTTTTCCGGTGTTTTTTGCTAATTTATTCTAATTTACTGAGATAATGACTTTTGGGTTTTCATTGGCTGTAAGCCATAATCATGAACATTAACAGAAATAAACACTTAAAATATACCACTCTGTTTGTAATGACTCTATATAATATATAAGTTTCACTGTATTGAAGAACTGAAATAAATTAACTTTTTGATGATATTTTAATTTTGTGAGAAGTATCTGTATCTATTCTATCTATTCTACCCTGTCATTTTGTGATTTTAATGTATGCGGCAGATGAATTGCCAGCTTTTCAAAGGACATCAGTGCTTAAAAATCGGACGGCACTTGCCTGGTCCGAATGCTGTGCAATTTTTTTTTTCTCACCCATAGGCTTGCATTGGCAGGTGTTGGCCGAGTCTCGATGCTGATCGCAGCCTGCTGTGATTTGGCATGCACATCGAATACGCCAGAGAAAAAAAAACGCTGTTGTGAACTGCCCTGTAGGTCGAATGCTATGCTATGCTTTCTCTCATAGCACTCGGCCATATTTTACGGTAGTATGACTGCAGCCTTAGCATGATGTTCATCTTCAGCACCAGCATCAGCACTACAGGACTCTCCAATAGCAACTTTCACAGAGCTGTGCAATGGCGTCAGTGTGCTGAGCCTGGTGGCGCCTGTCCTTTTATCACCCCTGATGATGTCACACGACCAGCCAATCACAGTAATATCACTACCAAGATGGCTATGGCATTACTGTAGAAATGTGCAGTTGCTCATGGAAAATTAAAGTTACTGTATTGTTCAATAGGCGCTAAATACTTCCATTTATTGAAGTTTAGACTATTTATCATGATCATAAAGTGCCATTGTTTTAGCATGTGAACATGAAGGATAATACTCAATACAGTCCATCACAATTAAATGCTTAAATACAGTTTTTTTGTTGTTTCTGTATGGGATTTATATACTTACATACAGAACGAACATGTAAGTTAAATACTTATGATCTGTAATAGCGCAGTGCAAAGCTGAATATAGACTTCTAGGTTTCTTTCTTCAGTGTTTTGATTCATTAAAATAAGTAGGTGACATTTTTCACATCTTAATTGGGGCTTTGCTGATTTTATCAGAATTTCTGCTGATGAAGCACAATAGCTATTTATTTATTTTTGCAATGAAGCTAACCGTACTGTAAGCTTAATGTACTGTAATGAATTTAAGCATCTTTCTGCTCAGATTACAGTTTGATTTTTTCTCTACCAATTTCACTTTAAATAATTGATGGCTTTGTAGATAATAGGTAGCATATACATTTACTGTAGATTTATTTGAAATGTTCTAAGATAATATTTCTGTACCTGCTCAAGGGACACATGATTTTTTTCATCTTGCTAAACATGAGATTTTAGCATCAGTTCCACTGTATAAATGCACCCTATGAAATCAGTGTGAATTAGCAATGAGTGTTAGTGTATGATGTGGAAGGATCCCCTCCTATATTAATGGATTTGTTGTTCTCTACTATGCACTTTTATGTGTTGGCCTTTGGCAATATACAACAGCATAATATAATTAGGACATTTATTGCTTAGTGTTAAGAAGTGCACCTTAAACCAGCAGACATGTTTGAACCTGTGATTTTTGCTACTCTTTATTATAGGCTTTTATGGTACCTTATGTTGTATTAGGTGGAGATGGATGAATTTATTAGAGTGAATTTGAATTCTTGAACTTTGCAAACAATGATATTCTCCAGAATACAGATTGTTTGTAATTCGCACTGCTCAAATTCAGCCAATTTGCAGTAAGTTGTCCACACTATTTTGCTGAACCATATAACATCAGGCAAATGGTTAAAAAAGATAATAGTATTCACCACTCAACTGTCTTACTGCCCCCACATCCAGCTGTATGGTTTTAGGTGCCTCAACTTTTTTCCTTCAATAATAATAATACTAAAAATCTTTATATAGCGCTAACATATTCCACAGCACTTTACAGTTTGCACACATTATCGTCGCTGTCCCCAATGGGGCTCACAATCTAGATTCCTTATCAGTATGTTTTTGGAGTGTGGGAGGAAACCGGAGTACCCAGAGGAAACCCACGCAAACACAGTGAGAATATCCTCCTTGCAGATGTTGTCCTTGGTGGGATTTGAACCCAGGACTCCAGAGCTGCAGTGCTATCCACTGAGCCACCATGCTGCTTCAATCAACACGCACATCCTCTTCTGCCTGTTCACTGCAGGCCAGGACTTATACTTAATTTAAGTTAATTGGGTATATGTTGATAAGCTGGTTCGTACCCTGGAGTATTCCTGTCATGGTAGAGGGGAAAATGCTGGTGCTGAGACCAAAAGTGGGGTCCCCTTAATTTTCATAAACAGCAGAGGGAAAGGTGACTGCTGGGTCCTGATGTTAATATTCCGGAACAGGGGCCAATAGCCCTAAATGTTCTCAGGCTATTGATAACAGCCCAGAGCTGTTTGATTAGCCTTTACCTGGTTAGCTAAAGAGAAGACCCCAGAAAAAAAATTACATAGGGTTCTCCTATAGTTACTAACCAGCAAAGGCTAAACAGACACCTGTGGGCTGATATTAATAGCCTGGGAAGGGGTCATGGATATTGGCCACTCTCCCAGACTAAGAACATCAGCACTCAGCTGCCTGAGAAAAGAAGAATCCATAAGATGCACCAAATCTGGCACTTAGCCTTCCTCTTCCCACGTGCTCTGGTGCGGTGGCAAGAAGGGTATATATGTAAAATAAAAAATAATGAAACACTTAATGACATCACTGCAATTCATCAGCTGCTATTAATAGCCTGGGAACCTTTAGGGCCATTGGCCCTTTACTCAGAATAGTGACATAATCTGCCAGCAGTCTGCTTTCCCTCAGCTGGTTATGAAAATTATGGGGGATCACACCCCTTTTTTTTAAATTTGTTTAAAAAAACAAGAACAGAAAAAAGACACAAAGCACTGATTATATGCACTGATTATACTGTATATCAGACTCACATATTTCTATCTGTCTATCATGTTCTTCATCACTATTTATCTCTATCTTTCAACATCTTTAATACCCAACACTCTTAAATTTATATGCTGCATTTCATTCTATACGTGTCACACTGGAAGCACGCGGACACACAGATGTCACACGGATGTCACATACGTACACACGAATGGCACATGGACACAGATCACACCGGTACTGTTTTTTCCTGTACACGAATCACCAGGACATATAAAAGAGGCCTAAAAGCCTATTGAGTTTTCATGAAATTGCATCTATTTTGCTTGGACAGATAAACACAGCAAAATTTCTGTGCAAGAAAACGTAGCAGAGAAAAACGCAGCATATACCGTGAATAAGGCCTAACTGTCCAAGCAAAGTGGATGTGATTTCATGAATACTCCTGACCGCTGTGCATCTGAAGACTGTTGAATTATGCATTTTTGGTTCATTTACTCACTGTAAGCTTCTATGCTGGGCCTGAAAAAATTCATGCAAAAAAACTTAGCTGCATTTGCATTTGCTTAGTTGCAAGTTCAGAATCAAAACTTGTCTGTATTATAAAAGAAAACAGTGAAAACAAAAACACTGCTTCAAATCTACACCTAAAACGCATCAAATAAGGGGCAAAATAACATAAAAAATGCAGCAAAAATGCAATAATCAGAGACTATTGTTATTGCGTTGTGTGCTGCAGACACCTACAAAATACGTGCAGATATAAAACAGCAGAAAAAAAATTAATTTATAGTGAAGTAAAGTAATCAGTCACGCCTTTTCTTTTATGCCTTTCACTGATCACTATAAATTGCATGGGTTACAAGTGTCGCATTCCTTGTGTCAAGCAACTCATGACCAATAGACAACCCCAGAAGCATCTTACCTGGGCCAAGGAGAAAAAGAACTGGACTGTTGCTTAGTAGTCCAAGGTGTTGTTTTCAGATGAAAGTACGGTAAATTTTGCATTTTATTTGGAAATCAAGGCACCAGAGTCTGGAGGAAGAGTGGAGAGGATTGAGGTCTAGTGTGAAGTTTCCACAATCAGTGATGGTTTGGGGAACCATGTCATCTGCTGGTGTAGGTCCACTGTGTTTTATCAAGGCCAAAGTCAGCGCAGCCATCTACATGGAAAATATATGTTCAGTAAATGCACTCAATACATGCTCAGGCCTCCTTTTGCATCAATTACTGCATCAATGCGGCATGGCATGGAGGCGATGAGCCTGTGGCACTGCTGAGGTGTTATGGAAGCCCAGGTTGCTTTGATAGCATTTAACTATGTTATGACAAATAGCAAATGCAAGTCACAAAATAATCATTTCAAAACAGAGCAATTTGACTATGGTTAGGGGTGCACCAAAAAGAAAGGGTGTTATCCCATAACACAAACATGGGCAGAAGATATGTCACAGAACCAGAAAACCACTGCTTAGATACACATTGTAAAGTGACAGTGCACTAAATTCTATCCAAGCTGTATAGTCCTAGGTGGGGTGGTTCACGTTGCTACTAGCTAAAGTATAGTCATAAGGATTATCACTGATCAGTGATCATTTAGCTATTATAACCTAAATAGTAGAGAAGAATATGGTCCCAAACATTCAAAGAGGATAAACATGCGACCCTACGTGCATTTTGCGGTAGCTTCCTCAGGGGGGGCCAGCAGACAAGAAGTCTTCTTCTTGTCTGCATTGTTGGGTCTGGTGTCTCTCATTTTCCTCTTGACAATACCCCATAGATTCTCTATGAGGTTAAGGTCAGGCGAGTTTGCTGGCCAATCAAGCACAGTGATACTGTTTTTTTTAATCCAAGTATTGGTACTTTTGGCAGTGCAGTGCAGTGTGGACAGGTGCCAAGTCCTGCTGGAGAATGAAATTTCCATCTCCAAAAAGCTTGTCGGCAGAGGGAAGCATAATAGTGATGGCATTCAAACCCCTATAATCAATACAAGGACGTAATTCTCCATTCTTCTTCTGGACAAAGAAGAAACCAGCCCCAGCAGGAGACCCTGACTTCCTGATAAACCCCATTGCCAAATTCTCCCCGATGTTCTCAGACATAGCCTCAGTCTCTGGGAGAGACAAAGGATAGACGCGCCCACGAATGAGGTCTATGGGGCAATCACAGGGGCGATGAGGAGGAACAGTCTTCACAGCCTTCTTGGAGAACATGTCAGCGTATTGCCAGTAGTGCTTAGGCAGAGAGGTTAGATCAGTAATGACCTCAGACGACCCTACCTGAAGTTGGGCCTTAAAACATTGTCCCTCACATGAACTACTCCATCCCTGTATACTCCCTGTTACGAGGTGAATGGTTGCGCAACAAAGGAATACCCAGAAGTGCCTCATCCATGCCCTCAGGAATGACTAAAAAGGAAATTATCTCCTGATGTTGTGGAGACATTATGAGGGTAAGTGGAATACTTTGATGAGTGATCTGGGTAGGAAGGGCAGAGCTATTAACCACCCTGATGGTGACTGGCTTTGAGAGCATCACTAAGGGAATTGCGTACCGTTAGGTGAAGGTGGAAGACAGAAAATTGCCCTCAGCCCCGGAATCTACGCAAGCCTCTGTAGTATAAGTAGTCGACCCATAGGAGAGGGACACCTTGAAGGCTAATTTGGAGGACTCATCTGCCGTATCTAGTGAACCTCCTCCAATAGCCACTAGGTGAGCCCATCCCTGACACCTGGGACACCTATTGGCATAACTTCCAGCCTGCCCACAACCAAAGCAGATTGGCTGTGGACGTACGAGATGGGATTTAGGTTCCGCCCGAGACACCTCCATGGACTCCACTGGCTCGCTCGTCTGAGCTAGAGATTTCCTAGGATTGGCAATGTTTGGGGCTAACCGAATCCTTTGTCTACCCTGGGCTCACTCTAATCTTCGCTCAGCGTGTCAAAGATTGATGCGAGTGGACACAGAAATTAAGGCTTTCAGTGTAGATTGAATCTCCCTAGTGGCCAAAGCATTCTTTACATGGTCAGCAAGGCCACTCCAGAATACGGGGATCAGGACCTTATCTGACCACTCCAACTCGGAAGCTAACATCCAGAACTGGATGGCAAACTGGCTGGCCATGGAAGAGCCCTGGGTTAATGCCAAGAGTTAGAGTGCAGCATCATGGGTAGTCTGAGGTCCCAAAAAACACAATCTCAAAGCACCCAGAAAATGAGAGGCACGCTGAACCATCTGGTCATTATGCTCCCATAGCCCACTCCAAGGTCCTGTCCATCAACAGAGACAACACAAATCTCACCTTGGTTCGCTCAGATGGGAAACGTAAGGCCAGTAGCTCCAGCTGAATTGAGCACTGGTTCACAAATCCTCTAGTCTGCAAGCCTTGCTGTTCCCCAAGAACTTATCGGGCAGCGGGAAATGTGAAAAAGACGGTGCAGAATTTGCAGCAGAAACCATAATGGCGGCTCTGCTGGCTGCTTGTACCGCTACCTTGGTAAGATCCACAGCTGAAGTTTCCCGCTCAAGAGTGGACAACCTGCCCTCCAGCTGCTGGATGTACTGCTGGAGTCAATGCTCATCAGACATTGCTAGCCAGACCCTGGCACTAGTATACTGTTAGGATTTGTGGATTGCACTAAATAAAGTAAATAATAAAGTGCAATTGCAACCCGGAGTCCACCGTGCAGAGATGCATAAGTGCTGCTAATGTGAACAATGATGGTACGGAGTAGTGAGCGTTCACCTTAAGCAAACTGTGCAACAGTGAACGGAATGCAGAGTATCAAAATCCGTTACTTCTCGATCAGACACTGCATTAAAAGCACAAAATGCTATACCCTGTTAAACGTCACAGGGAAAATAGCATGAGGGCTGCGCAGGCTCTGCGACTACACTGTGTTAATCCACACACAAGAGTAAAGCAGGTGCTGCGCTGACAAACTAACACAAATGACGCTAGGTTCAATACCCTGTTACCCTATAGCTAAGGGTTGATCTTGCTCTGTGACTGAACCGTGCTAATAGCACACGTGAATGATACAGACATCAAGTCAAGGTATAACCCCAGTCCCTAAGCTACTGAACCTGTACCTAGCCGGTACCAAAGCTAATAGCGGACTAAGGCATAGGACTTGGACACACACAAACACAAATGATACTAGCGAGCCATTGACAGCCTTTTATATATTAGGCTCCACCCCAAACACTCACGCCCAGTTGACTGAGACATTGCCCGTGGGCCAATGCGGAGCTGGCACATCACCAGAGCAGGAAACGTCCGACCACCAATGGGATGACGCCACATCATGGACATGCTCAGTATGGTGATCTCTGGACTTAGACTCCAGAACGCAGAACTGCACCTGTGTACCACTAGTTCCCATAGACTTGGCTGAGGAGCCAACAGCAGCCAAGCATACACCATGAGCCTGAGCAAGACACTGGGACTGATGTCTATGCTGAGCAGCACTTGCAGCGGCTGGACCTGAATGGGAGACTGCAGATAAGTCTTGGGATCTATCCTGAACAGCGGGAGAATCCTAACACAAATAGTGCTGAAGATGGCCAACACTAGCTCTCTTCATGAAGAGTGTAGTAAAGCTTCCCTCGCTATTAGGAAATGTGTGCACTGTACATGAGAATGAAGCCTGGATAAATCCTATATAGTAGGGTTCTGTATTCATTATTTTTTTTGTGGTTTACACCATTGTAATAAGAAGTCTTGCGCTTTTATCT
>VIAB01009164.1:80648-91007 GCA_009801035.1 Oophaga pumilio | reverse complement strand
CTCATCACTAATAATTACACAAATTTTCCACCTTGATGTTGCAATTTCAATGTTGAGGAATGTAAATAAGTATGGTAATTTAACAGTCCAGATTTCTCTACTTCTTCAGATTCATATTTTTGACCATAGGGGGGCAGCATTATACTTCATACTACTAGACGATAAGAAAATTCATCCTATTTGAGACACTTTGCTGAATCAAAAATATGGTTTGGAGCAATTGACTCCTCTCTTACTCCTCATTTAAAGTGCATTACTCCCTGGGGAAGGAGGAGGGGGAGAACACTGTGCTCAAACAGTAAAGCCTCAATTCATCCCACTTGACACTCCAGTTTTCTGAAGTAATTTGCACTTTTTGAGAGGCTTTAGTATTTGCACCTTATTCTCTGTAAGTTAACAGAAAAAATTAACCGTGGTACACCTTAACGGTGGTGGGATGGCTTTTACGTTTTTTTTTTTTTCCAAAAACGGTGTTTACTAAGTTTTTACGTTATTTATCGGCACTATTGCTTTTACTTATTTACTTAAAACAGAGTATATGTTCATTTTGTTTCTGTCTTGGGTTTTATTCTCTGCAAGGTTTGCGCCAATTTTAAGTTCTCTTTCTTTGTTAAGTTTTTTTTTTTCCTGCGACAGCTTTGCTTATTTCAGATATTTTTGGACAGATTCATGAAATGCAACTTTTAAACAATGTGAATCCCAACACCAACGAGAACCACTGGGTGTCTATAGTCTCTAAAAAAGTAAACTTTAGTCAAAAACTTAAATTTAAAATAAATCATATGATAATCTAGCAGAGTAACATAATGGTGGACCACATGAGCGCTAGCATTGTTAGTCACATATCATTAGAGTTGAAATAAACAGTCTAGAAATTATTTAAATTGTTACATAAAAGACATCAAACATGAAGGCTAGTTGGTCTCATATACCGTATGTACTGCATAAAGCAGGTTGATAGCCTGTTTATCAATTGTATAAGAAGACTTGTGTATTGGAAAATGACCAAAAATAAACAGGTTAGATAATGCTCGTGTGAGATATAAAAACTTGAAAACGCGTGTGAGATGTGGTTCTGGTGCCCCGACGTACGTTTCACCCTTGCTTAATCAGGAGGCATATTACGAACGTCGGGGCACTAGGACCGCATCTCACACGAGTTTTCAGCATCATGAAAGCTATTTATTTTTGGTCATTTTCTAATACACAAGTCTTAGTATACAACTGATGAACAGGCTATCAACCTGCATTATGGAGTAAATATATGAGCCCAACTAGCCTTTGTGTTTGATGTCTTTTATGCAACAAATGAAATAATTTCTAGACCGTTATTTTTCAACTCTAATGATATGTGACTAACAATGCTTGCACTTTAATGGTCCACCATTGTGTTACTCTGCTAGAATGTCATATGATCTTTTAAATAGATGTTTTTCAATAAAGTTACATTTTTTAGAGACTACAGACATCCTGTGGTTCTCTTTGTTGTTGCTATTCATCGTTCAGGTGTATCTCCGGAGATTTTTGATTTAATGATTTAGGCTCTTTATGTTGGTGGTTTTTAAAAATGTGTCAGTATTTGTCACAGCGGACTCCAGTCCCTGCCTGGAGTGTGGTTTCTGGCAGAGTTTTCAATTAGGCGCAGTTTAACACAAACGTGCAGCTTTTTAAAGGATTTGCAACTTCTTGCACTAAAAAGTTGCAGAAACGGTTAAAGAAAAAATTAAAGCGCATTTTTGATTTTGCACCAACATCATGAACCGCACTTGCCATTTTGAATAATTTGGTACAAAAATTGTCAGCGAATACCACAAGACAAAAAAAGAAAAGTGACTTTAATAAATCGCAAATGATGAATCAAAGTCTGAATTTAAAAGCCACTTAGCAAGATTTTTCTTACTTTTTATACAGGGATGATTGCTGCACCGCTGATACTGTATCTTGAAGTACCGTAGGTTTTCTTATTTGTACAAGACCTGAGGGAGCTGAGAACGTATGAAGCGGTCATGTTTACAAGGGTTGATTATGACGGGCCGGCTCCTTCCTGTCCTTGGCTGATATTTCCATATTGCTGACATTGTGTAGTATTATTTTTTTTGTTCCTCAACACAAACATTAAAATGATTCCAGGACTCACAGGCGCATTTTAAAGCCTCTAGCACTGTGGGAAAACGGTAATCGTTTGTCAGCATAAAAGTGGCAAAGAATTCAATTTGACTGCGGACCTTCAAAGCTATAAACGTGACTATGGAGCGTGATTTACACCAAAGGGAGATATTTGTTGAATATTCTCCAGAAATAAGTACAGCTATGATAGCGTTTAATTGAGGCTCATCCTTCTCATACTTAGGGAGTGTGATGAATGTTTTTCTTACTCTCAAAGACAGGGCCGTTTAACACCTGGCACTATGGGAGGGTCTCTCCACACCAGCTATCATCAGAATGAATGCTATTTACTTCCACTACTTAACATTGCAATTGCAACACCAAGGAGAAGTCGGAGAATTATGGAAATCACAGGATCTATACAAATTTTACCGATATGCAAATTAACCAAGAAAAAAATGGAAACAAAATTTTCAAAACATCTTGATTTAATCAGACTCGAGTATGAGCACTAAGCACACAAATATTCACACTTGAACACCTTCGCATTTTTATCAATAAGGTTATTAATGGTTGTCTGCGGAATATTCTGCCAATCTTAATGCTCTTGGGAAAGTCATCAATATCTGCTGCTGGCAGCTCCTTCTGTGATTGCCGACCAATGATGTCCCAAATGTGCTCGATGGGAGACAAGTCCAGAGAAGCTGCAGGCCCCACCATAATCCTGGAAGTAGGACCGGCATTACCTAAGTGGTCTACGGAACAATCTCTGGCTATCATTGTATCCAAGACAGAAGTGTGACTTATTGCTGAAGAGGATAGACTTCCATTCCAGTGTCCACTGCCATCTTGTCAAGTGAACACTTGTAGCTGGACCTATAGTTCAATTTCATGCAATTCACTAGCGGAACCCCTGTAGTCTTCATTCCAGGTATGCCAACAGCTCGGTTAGATGGATTAGGTCGTGGAGCCAGTGTATGACCATTTCTCCACAGTGACCCAGGAGCCCTTTTTCAACATAACGCCAGCACGCATATTGCTAGTGCTACTATAAGCAGTCTGCATGCCCTAAATGTGCTACCATGGCCTGCAGAGTCTACAGACTTGTCTCCCATTGAGAACATTTGACATGGCATTGTTCGGTAATTGCAAAGGTAGCTGTCAGCTGCGGATCTTGATGATTTTCGTACCCAACTGTATTCAGGGTGGAAGAACATTCCTCAGACAAGCATTAATAGTTTCCCAGATAACAACCAAGGCTGTAACTGCACTCATACTCGATACTGAATAAATTGAGATATTTTGAAAATTTTGCTTCCATTTTTTAATCATCTGCATATCAGTAACATGTCTATCTACACTGAGATGTTCATAATTCCATGATGTTTGCTTCTTGATGTTGCAATTTAATTATTGAAGAGTATTTAAGAAACTGTTAAGTTTATTTTTGCATAAATGCATGGGTAAATTTGTAAAGTAAGGCAATGTAATATTTACATGCAGCTGAACAGTGGGCACCTAGAGTCATGTTACAGGTGGGCCCTTGACACCTCAGTCTGACACGGCTGCAGTGGTATCACAACATTGAGGGAACAGTTGGGGTCCCAGTAGTTGTGTCACCAGTCTTGTCTTCAGGGCTGACGTCCACTTAGGTCAGGGCTGAGGTTTCCTATATGGGCGCTCTCCTTTTCTGTGCTCATCATTGGGTCTTACAAGTGGTTTGGCGTTTTTCCAGAAAAATCACCTCCCAAGGACTTTTAAGCAGGGCTGTGGAGTCAGAGTTGTGGAATCGGGGTCCATTTTGGTGGAGTCGGTATGAAATGGACCGACTCCAACTCCTAAAATATATAATAAATTGGGTTCTGTAGTTCAGTGCAGGATGTGATGTAAATGTTTTCATAATAATTTGGCAAAGTTATGAACTGTCCTATAAATGTCTGTTCTGCTCCTGATCTAAGGATCTGGGCTTTTAGTTGAGATGAATCTGTGTTGCGCTCTAAGTACATGCTCAGTAGTGACCAGGGCTGTGGAGTCGGAGTCAGGGAAATTGAGGAGTTGGTTTGGCTTACCAACTTCACAGTCCTGCTTTTAAGGCCATCTTATACACACCTCTCTGACTTAGAATTGAGACATTAATGTGTTCAGGTGCTGTTGGTTTGGAGTTTGCCACCATTCAGTGTCTTCTGTTACATTTATCTGTGCAAACTTTTGAGATGTCTACAAACTCACTCATCGCTGGCAGTAACCATCATAAACTGATACCTAGAGACCATTCATATTTAGAGACTATGCTGCATTCATCTTGTCGTCAACTGTCATTGTTAGTAGTGAGAATTACAAACTGATATTTAGATACTCTTCATCCCTCCTTCTCTTTGAAAATACCTATGAGTTCTACAAACCTTCAGACCTGCCGGTTAACCCGAGTACACAGGGTTTGTTTTCAGTCTGCTACTTTAGAGACACTTGGGTGTACATAGGAGCTGTAAACACAAAACATAAGCATCATTTATCGATTTAAAGTGGACATACCCTTTAATGTTAATTTTATAATGCTGTGTTATGAATGTCGCCGGTCCAATGTCCGTTCTTCATGTATAAGAAGGAATTGTTTTGTTAGATGCATTTCAGAACTGTAGATCTAGTTTAGAATAAATGTAACTGAGGTGCGATCTAAGTATCTGAAACTCTGACAACCAGAGAGAAGGGGTTTCCATATCTCTTCATGTGACATTCAGGATTCCAGGTCTCTGATATTATTCTGCTTCTTCTACACTGGTGGTCAGCAAAAACAAGGCTGGTGAGGACAGCTGCGAGAACTCATAGACGTCGTATGGAGAGCGGACAAGTGTTGTTCCTGAAAATAAATAGACATTACACTAATGAAATGTTCCAGAGAAGCACAGACTTGTATGTGTGCAAATTACAACATTTACCTTCCTTAGCTGAATGTTATCCTGTAAAAGACATCCCTCTTATGTAGCGAGAAGGACAATAAGTAATGGCCAACTTAAGGAAAATTGTTAGCGGACCTTCTATTTAAATGTTTTGCTGCTATTTTTCTTTCTCGTTGACGTGTTCTTCAGGTTTCTGGAGTTTAGGCGGCTAATAAAATACATGATTTCCTGAGACACATGAAATACTAACTAGCTTATATATCCACGTTCTTCTGTTGCAACCACTAACTTGCTGCAGTTGAGATCCAGTTCACCATCTTGACTGTAGAATGGCAGCAGCTCTAGTAAACTACACGTCCTTGGAGGTCTTCATCACGTATAGCCATATTACATCTAGCAGAAGCTATGGTGATATAGATGGTTCCAAATCCTAAGCAGGATGCTAGTCTGATGCACAAGAGAGGGCATGGACTGCGCCTGTGCAGCAGCATGCATGTTTCAGGCAGTGTTTCTCTACAGCCAACTGCACTGAGAGGCAGCCATGACTTTCCCGATAGTTGCAGGTTCCCACCTACCAGACATTTATGACTTGTATAAAGTCAACATGCCATAAAAGTCTTGGATGATTATACCGCTTTCATTTTACTGCAGTCCTTGAGAGCGCTTCCGTCTGAAAATGTTACCATTTGATCAGAAAAGGTTGTGCAGCCCTGATCTACAGGAAGCAGCCGGTAAGAGAATCATCGAAAACAGCAGAAAACATGAAGCACCGAAATGGTTGTCACCAGGGCTATGAAGTCAGAGTCGGAGTCGGTGTCCATTTTGGTGGAGTCGGTGTAAAACAGACCGGCTCCTAAAATATATACTAAATTGGGTATAGTAGTACAATATAGGATGTGCTGTAAATGTTTTCATAATAATTTGGTAATGTTATGAAATGTCCCATAAATGTCTGTTCTGTTCCTGATCTAATGATCTGGGCTTTTAGTTGAGATGAATCTGTGCTGCACTTTATGCACATGCTCAGTAGTGAGGCAGTGCTGTGGAGTCGGAGTCAAGGAAATTGAGGAGTCAGAAGTTTGGCTTACCGCGACTCCACAGCCCTGGTTATCACCCACTCCCATCTTGGTTTTTGCTATGCTGAGGCCTATAACATTCTGCCCAGTATCTTATATTTTAACCTTCTAATTGCCACTGTCAATCTATGACAGTGGCATTTAAAGTGAGCAATCCGGCCCAGGCAACCATTGCCCCCTAACCCCACACCCTAGAAGACATGATTGCAGGGTGCCAATGAGTTGACATGGCAGCGGTGGGCCCAGTGAGCTTCATAGAAGATCGTTATTTTACTACATAGTGTAACATTGAGGCACTGCAGTATAAAAAACAAGGGATCAAACGACTGTAGGTTAAACTCTATGGGCACTAAAAAATAATGTAGAAAAGTTAAAAAAAAGTTGAGAAAAAATAAATGAACAAAAAAAAGTAGGGCCTAAGGGGTAAGGTTTCTCTTTGTGGAGAGTGACATACCAGCTCTGGCGTGTCGAGGTAAGGAGGCTTATTCGCCGTGCAATGCTCCTCTGGGAAATTTAATATGCAAATTGCCTCTTCAAAAAAAGAGGACTTGTACTCTATAGCGCCACCTGTTGGAAGTAGCAATCCTATGACTTAGGATAAAAGCCAAATCAGTATCTCCATTTGCAGACACGGTGTTTCGGACTATTGGTCCTCGTCAGTAAAAAGTAGGAGAGATCTGATCTGGCTGGATGAGAGGCTCTGGACTGGGGTCTAAGGGGTAAGGTTTCTCCTTGTGGAGAGTGACATACCAGCTCTGGCGTGTCGAGGTAAGAAGGCTTATTCGCCGTGCAATGCTCCTCTGGAAAATTTAATATGTCTGCAAATGGAGATACTGATTTGGCTTTTATCCTAAGTCATATTACAAGACTCGTTAAAGGGTTGATTGTGACTTGTAGGATCGCTACTTCCAATAGGTGGCGATATAGAGTACAAGTCCTCTTTTTTTGAAGAGGCAATTTGCATACAAAAAAAAGTAAAGAATCCGTATATTTGTTATGATGTTCACCAATCATGCCCAATGTTCAGTTTATGGACATCCCTCTCAGCCTGAAAATGTGCCTAACGGGATGTCAATCAGCTGAACAGTGGGCAAGATTGGAGAACAGTCATGACTTCTTCATGCTGCGCCCTGCACTGATATTTGGTAAGGAGCAGGGGGCAGAACAGTGTCAAGAACATCATTAGGCCATGTTCACATGCTCAGTATTTGGTCAGTATTTTACAACGGTATTCATAAGCCAAAACCATAAGTGGGTGATAAATACATAAGTGGTGACATGTTTCTATTATACTTTTCCTCTGATTGTTCCTCTCCTGCTTTTGGCTTATAAATACTGATGTAAAATACTGACCAAATACTGAACGTGTGAATATAGTCTTACTGGTGGGCTCCTAAAGTCCTTCTTATTTGGAGTTCACGCAGATTTTCAGGGGTACAGCGTTACTCATTTTCTTCGTCAGTGCTTCGGATGTCTAGTTACAGAACGTGGATGTATGTTGTGCGCTCAGAAGTCTGGCAGATAAGAAGACTTTCTACAAAGTTAGAAATGAGATAAAAATGATGTCTTTTTCCCCCGGAGAGCCGGAGATAATCAAACTCCAGTTACCAATCTCATCCACTGTAGGAAACGACTGCAGACTAAGCACTATGTATCAAAATATCCCGCAGGCTGGAAAAATGCAGATTTATCAAAGAACAACATCCCAGGGGACAGAATGAGATCTCAGAAGGAAGGAAGAATCTCCAAAACTAAAGTTATTTCAATGGCAGCTGGTGGAAATATACGCGGCCTTCATTTAGACTTCATAATGGTCTCCAGAGTCAGTGACCACATTTATGTAAGCCATCTTCTTATCCACCATATACGCTGGTAAATCCAGGATTGATGGAAATATTCTGTGAGTACATCCACAAGTGGAACAAGGAGATGGACCGTGGAGGTATTTATGGTAATGGACACAGATAGGAAGTCTGAAGATGGTGCCAGTAATGAGATCTGTGAGTCCTTGGTCTATGGGGGCCACATGGGCATAATGATTATGTGCAATTGGAGTCCTGCTATATAATAACTGTCCTATACGTTACATTTTATCTGTTTAATGTGATCTGATGTGGAACTAGAACAACTATACTTCACACCCACTAGAGCTTTAATGATCTCCCATGCTAAACCCACACACATTAATATAGCGTTCCTCGCCCTTTGTATCTATAACAACTTACAATTTTTTGGAAAGACTTTCTACAAGATTTTGGAGGTTCTTGTGCAAATATTTGTCCATTCATCCAGAAGAACATTTGTGACACTGATATGGAAGGAGAGCTCGGGCTCACAATCTCCATTCTAGTTCATGCCAAAAGTTGGGGTTGAGGTCACGTCTCTGTGTGGCCGGTCATGTTCTTCCACACAAAACTCACCCAACCATGTCTTTATTGACCTTGTGTGCTGGGAAACAATCATGGGGAACCGAAAAGTGCCTTTTCCAAACTGTTCCCACAAAAGTGGGTGCATACAATTTCCAAAATTTCTTGTAAGCCGAAGCATCAAAATTTCACTTCACTGGAACTAAGAGACCAAGGTCAATCATTGAAAAACAGCTCATAGCTACCCTCCTTAACCAAACTTAGCAGCTGGCACAATACAGTCAGATAGGTAATGTGCTCCTGGCATTCCCCAAACCCAGGTGCCAGAGAGAAGTGTGATCCTTCACTCTACAGAACATTTCCTCTGCTCCAGACTCCAGTGTCGGCAGCCTCACACCATTCTATCTGACACCTTTCATTGTGCTTGGTGATGTAAGGCTGCAGTTATGGAGTCAGCACAGCGTTGGTGACTTTTCTGCCCTCTGCTCCTCAGCACTCAGTAACCTTACGTGGCCTCCACATTGGGGCTGAGTTGCTGCAGTTCCTTCCACTTCTCAGTATCACTCACAGGTGATGGGGGAAGATTTAGTAGGAACAAATGTCAAAAACGGGCTTGTTACTCCGGTGGCTCCTATTACAAGCTCTTGCTAGTATCAGTGAGCACTTTACCATCAGCCATTCTGTCACAAGTTAATAAAGGCAGATGGCATGGGGAGGGGATGGAGTTTATACACCAGGGGCGATGGGACTGAATGAAAAACTTGAATTCAGTGATTGAAACGTCTGCCCCAATATGATCTCCATAAAGTGTAGATCTCTATGTCTGATTTTTTGTCATCTTGTTGATCTACCTTATGTATTTCTGTGAAAAGCACCTTGTGATGTATGGATGCTTCTGCTAGTATCGGTCTAATTTGCTTTTTGCTGAGAAAGCAATCCTTGCTCACAATCTGGGGCTACACTTTGAGGGTCATCCTCCCCCGCAGGACGCTGTATGACGCATTTTACTGATTATTTTCTTGGGTCACAATGACCACAGATCTTGCGGTATTGATAGATTCATAGGTGAGCCGCTTACCTTTGAATGCGCAGGATGATTTACTTGTTCCTATTGCTTTCCAGCCGCTAATATACCTTCAAAGGAAACAGACAAAATTACACAGATGATAAAATCCCTGTTCTCAGCCGGAGAACAGGACTAGAATGCATCATCGCTTTGCAAAAGGAATGGTGGCACCAAAAACTGCCCAGTGATTGTCAGCAGCTGTTTAACCCTTCATCATACCTAGACATGACATAAAGGCTTTCTTCAAGGCTTCCTTCAAACACAACGGAGCAGATTTACTAATCGTGTCATATGTTAGAAAAGACAGTCCTGCAAAGTGTCCTGTTTATCAGTCACAGTGGCCCCTGGTTTGCACTCAAGCTTTGTCCCACGTTGGTTAATTTTAAGCCACACCTTTCTCAGCTATGCCCCACCTCCTCTTTGAAACCACACCCCTTATAGTGTAAAACACATAAAACTCTAAAATTTTGATTCATCATTTGCATTTTTTCAAAGGGAATCTCATAGCATGTTTTGCTATGTAATCTGGCATCAACATGATGTAAGGATAGAGACCCCGATTCCAGCGATGTGTTACTTTGTTTACTGGGTGCTGCAGTTGTGATAGAATCAGCTTTCTCTGCTGCAGATCTAGGAGAGCTCAGAATGCTGAGCTGTGTATAACCCCGCCCACATCACTGATTGGCTGCTTTCTGTATACATTGCATAGTGAGAGAAAGCAACCAGTTAGTGATGGGAGTGTGGTTGGACTAGGAGGCATGAGACACCTAGTCTTGTAGAGATAACCTCCTGCTGATAAAACACAGACTTTATTAAAACAACAAAACACAGCCTAGTAAAAGACACAT
>VIAB01009164.1:14963-30306 GCA_009801035.1 Oophaga pumilio | reverse complement strand
AAACGGTCCGATTTTTTAGATGTTGTGTGTGACTCCAGCCTAAGCTCTATAGCTTGCTGAATAAGGAGGGACCCGAACAGATTTGCTCATCCCTACTCCTCATCTCCTCCTACTCTATAACATGCTGCCCACAGGTTAGACAGTATGCTCAACATGACAGGTTGCCTTTACAATATGGCTGTACCTACACACCGATTTTGTCTGCGACTCAGGTCAGGTTGCTAAAAATAATTCTTTGCCGCTACTACATTGCCGAGTAATGTAGATGAATGGCGTCCTGCTGCGAAACAGGCGACTGGTTTCATCCTTCTGCGACTTGTCACAGTTATGGCAGCCTCTAGATGACAACCGGCATAACACTATGATGTAGAGGCTACAGAGCGATCTTTGGCCACAGTAGCCCCTAGAACTGGTGGAATGGGGGTGCTATGGGGAGCACTGGCAGGTTAGTGGCACAATGGGCAGTCGCGATGTACTTGTCCCGACTGACCAGCTTTCTCTTCTATGGTGCAGAAGATTCCAGATATGCCCAAATAAACTCACACCACCATGTTCCTACTCATAGGCCACAGTTATTGTCTGCGTCACAAGGCCTACTATGGTCAATAACCTCAGATGAGAAAGGACTCTGGGCAACATGGACAGAAGCGATAATTGCGCCTCAATATCTTAACAATCTATAATTAATTGTATGTTATGCAACCAATCTTATGCAATAAATACATCTCGGGCCGCCAAGGGCTGAGTCACAAGACATATTTTTTACTTTATCAAGGTGTGTCGCGCATAGTGATAGAAGTGTGAGAATAGTATGTGCTACAGAAACATTGTGTCCTGCAGGAGAATATCAAAAGTGGCCTCATGGTCCTGACATTCTGTTACCTGCAAATGTCATGCCCTGAAATGATTCCACTAAGAAAGGACTTCACCATAAAGGACTACCTATAGATTTCTATTAGACTTTTTTGTTATATAGTCCTCATTCGAAATGGAGCTCGCCTCCCCTGAAGTATTAAAGGTGTTGGCCTCTCTATCTTTATTGTAGCTAAAGGACATGATTATGTGTGGCATTTACTAATATGTAAGTATTACAGGTTCTCCTCCTTCCTCACAGACTGACCACATTATGTAGGAGCATCTGACCAGACCTGTCCGTCAGCCTCTGTAAAGAGGTCAAGGGAATTAACCCTTTAAATGTTTCATTCCCTTTAATTGTGCAAATGTAAGTTTTGTATGAACTGTGTGATGTCATATACTAGTGTTGCATTTAATATGTAGGGGTTTGGTTATAGGTAGTAAGTGCACCCTGGGGTCAACAGAGGAGGGCACTGTTAAGGTAGTGTATATATTTGTGTTAGATATAGTTTGCGAGGGATCACTAATGGGGGCACGTTAGAGATCTAGTTAGAAAGTTATAAAAATGTGTCAAAGCAGTAATTGGGTTTGGTCACTAGAGGGGGCCTTGAGTACATCCAGTCCAATAGGGACAATAGTTAGGGACTTGTTGCTAGGGAAAGATTGCCTCCAAGCGGGAATCTGTCAGGAAGAGTTCCTCTTAGCGGAAGTCAGTCGGGGTAGACCTTGCAAATGTGAGGACGTCCACGCTCCTTGGCCCTGAGCATAGGGTAGGAGATAGTGGGGAACAGCCACCCCTGAAGAAGCCGGTGAATGAGTCACCGTGGGAAACGTGAGCCCAAAGAGAGTGGGTTTACGTAGCAGTAGTCCAGTGAAAGAACCACTGTGGGAACGCTCAGCAGAAGTGGTCGTGCTGAGGTGTAGCAGCGAGTGGACCATCAGAAGTATCCGGGCAGGATCGCCAGAGAGGGGTGGACGACCTAGTACATGTGTCTTTCTTATGCTGGATTGAAGTGTCTCCAGGGGAAGAGTTCGAAGTGCCGTTTTCACCGGGCTTCTCGTCGCGTCAATACTTAGTGGTCCATTCTGGTGTAGCAGAGAAGAAGAAGCAGACTTGTGAAGAATGTATTGCTGGTATTATTTAAGACGTGCTTATGGTGTTTTGGATGTGCTATGTCCAAAGGAAAATAAAGCAGAACTGTTTGACGTGATTTGGGACTTTGACTCTAATTGCTCTGTACGCTCCCTCACGGAAGGCGAACACCCCAGAAGAATGGAGGCTACAGAGGTAAAGTACGTAGCCCAGCGGCCGTCCCTTTACACCTCCCTCAATGGAAGCACTTTACATGTAAAAGCAGCTTTTCAATTGGAAGAGAGTTATGGACAGGTCTGGTCACATGCTCCTCCGCCAGCAGCCATTTTGTGGGCAAGAGAACATTGCGGTCTATGAAAAAAGATGCACTTATAAATGGGGTGAACCTATAATAGTTATATACATATAACACATTTGGAAAACCCCCTTTAAAGGGTTTGTCCTATCTATGTCACTGCAGAATTGAGTCCTCACTGCACTCTGTGAGGCTTCTCTGGTGCCAGAAGAGGGCATTCATGTGACTTGAATTGTACGTGATTTGCATATTCCCAGCCACATTCCAACTAGACATATCCAGCCTCGCTCAGTTCACTCGTATTGGGTCAGACCAATCACATCTAGTCGGCATGTGACCGCATGTATGTAAATTGCATACTTGCTGTGGTCACGTGCCCGCACGCTACCAGAGAATCCTGACAGTGTGCACCACACGCTGTGAGGATTCACAAGTCTGCAGTCTCATAGATTGAGTGCAGACTTGTACACTAAGGCCTAAGTCTCCGTGGCAGAAATCCTAGACTGAGACCTCATTCAGATGTCCATTTTTCTAGTACATATTCTGTCCGAGTTTTTTGCTTATAAAACATGTACTCATTATAGTCAATGGGGCTGTTCACTAGTCTGTTTTTGATTCGAGTCACGGATCATACTCACCCAATCAAATCAATGGATCCATGAATAAAATGGATAGCCGATGGATAGTGTGAGGAGCTGACAATCTTATTGTTGTGTTTTATTAGAGATTTGCTTGCTCGTCAGCCTCAGGAATCAATGTTTCCATTCAGTGACGGTACGCAGAGGTAGATGTGAAGGCTGGATCTTATGCATACATAAGACCAGACCCAAGAGTAGTAATTAAGGAACACAATCATGCCATTTTTCTCCCAGGCACTAGTCCCATTGTGTGGATGGGGATGGTAGACCCAGCAGAGTTATCACCACAGGGAGTCTCACATGCAGTCCCAGGTGATGGGTTCAGCATGAGGAAAATACCTCCAGTTAGCTTTGGCCCATTCAGGGGCCTGATTCCAGGGAAGGAGGACAATAAGCCACAAGTATAGTCAGGGAGTTGGTGGAGTGACGTCGAGAGGAGTGGATCTAGGCTGAGGTTCTGGTGCCCATGTATGGATGACCTATGGAGTTTGGAGATCAGTTGCAGCTGGGCTGAACCCATGTGCTAGCGTTGAGGGATCTGTTGTCTGGATTTGAGGAACTTTCTTGAGGACTGTAGCTGCTGGATACATGGGCTCCGGTCGTGTTGTCTGTCGTCTGGAGGAGCGTGGGCTGTGAATACAGACTATACTGGCGGGATATACAAAATTCGGAGACAGTGAGTATTGCCTGGTATGGGGGCAATGAGACTACCAGCCCCGGGGAGGGGATCTTGTGGATTGGGGGCAATGTATTTTGGCCATCCACACGGAGTTCTTGTAAAATCATGGATGTAAGGAATAGAAACTAGTTGTATCGTTAACCTGCCTCAGATCTTCACAGATTCCATCAGTGTGTCATGCAGATAAAGAATGGACCCAGCACACGGATTAAAAACTTAGCTTTTTTTTTTTCACTTGGAAACCCCTCCGCAAAAGAAAACGGATGGCCTAACACACAGATTTATGCTTCCGTTTTGCGTAAGGATTAGCCCCAGTGCATCTTATAGAACAACTCAGCGTTTAACAGTTTTTTATATTTTGAGGCACTTTAATTGGTGGGTGTTTTGGTTCTGAGACCCCGCTGAAAGCACAAGACCTCTGGAAAGTGCACAGTTTGGTAGCCCGGAGCTCATGGCTCCATCCTGAGCACCAGCATGGAGCGGAGTACAGATCTACTAGAACGCTTATGACTACCTGGACCTCTGCCGACCTGCAAGAAATTAAAGTGCCTTAAAAATATATATACAGTATATATATAAAAGAATAAAAGTTTAGTTATTCTTTCATGGAATCAGTGGCGTATTCTGTATGAAGTCTGAAAGAAGAATGGACATATTTAGATAAAGTTGTTAACTTTCTACAGGGGTAATGTTACGGAATACAGTGAATCCATCCGGTGAAACAATTGAGCGATAATGGCGAAATAAAGAACATATAAAATCATATTTTATTAAAAATTCATTACAAAACTGTAAATATAAATTTGTACATTTGCAGCATTGACCATACACAAAGTCACTATATCTTCATGATTACTTTGTGATGCATTTTTCCTTCCCTTTTAAACACGGAGCGTTTTACAAGATGTCGTGGTGATGATCGTCGGTAAAAACGTAGTCCGCGGTCCTATCAAACATGGCAGGAGCAGCTACGTATGTGTGCCTGTATGCATCCTGCTGGATCAGGCTTGTGCAGGGCATTATAGCCCCTTTTTGTTAATATCGGACACGTCAGCAGGTATACGAGACTGGACCTCAGCTATAATAACAAAGGAACGATTGTGCTTGGCTGAAGGCAGCCGCTCTCCGGGGGCCCATAAAGCCCATCACTGGCCATGTTACTACAGTATCACTTTTTCATCATTCAGTGCGACGCCATAGACTATAACTCGTCTTTCCTCTCAGTCTTCCTTCTGTGACAAGTACAGGTGGCGGAGTTATCGTCCGGCTGAGGAACGTGTTCCATCCTCTCACGGATTTCGGGTCGGCCTATTTGGCGCTTGGCATATGTCTAAAGAAAATCAGATCTACAGTCAGTACATAAGCAAGACAAACAAAAAAAACATCAAATCAACCAAAAATAAATAATAATATTAAAAAAAATGCGATTGGAATTCAAATACCCCAACACCTCTTGCAATTTTTTTCAGGTACCCCCGACAATCCTGAGAAACAGGTGGCATGTCACTTTCAGATTGGGAGTCAGGTAGAAAGATACGGTACATACTGTCAGTGATTGCAAAACCTTGTTCCTCAATCTCCAACCAGTGCAAAAATCCAATTAAAAGCCACAGTATTATTCATATTATTTGCAATGACTTTTTTTTTTTTTGCCCTTTCAGAACATTTCTAGAATTCTACGCTGCATATTCGTTTGGGAAAATCAGCTGCATATTACAGTGCCAGCAAAGTGCATGAGATTTTATTAAATCTCTCGCTGAAATACAAATCTGCAGCGTAAATTTACAGAGACTGAGGGTCTGAGATCCGCAGCCTGCCAATGTAGGAGTGAGTTTCCACCTTCGCATAGGGGGAAAGTGACCGGTGCGTTGGAATGATATCCACAGTAATAAATACCGCTGGTGGGATGCAGTAAATAGATTCCTTAGGGTACGAACGCAAACTGTAGGTTGCAAAAATCTGTCATCTAAATTGGACAGCATTGCAAATCTGACACCCAAAAACTGTCAATTTATCCTTTGATTTTATTTCTCTTTTTACCCATGACTTTTTTTCACCCAAAATTAAGCATTTTAAAGTTTTTAATTCATTTCGGGATTCCAACCTAACGCGCCTCATTCAGACACCCGTCAATCACGTTTATTGTGTTATATTTAGTGATGAGCGAAGGTGCTGACTGAGATAAGGTGTTATCCGTCATGCTCGGGTGCTAACCGAGTGTCTTCAGCGTGCTCGAAAAATATGTTCAAGTCCCCGTGGCTGCATGTCTCATGGCTGTTTGACAGCCGAAACAGACGCAGGGATTGTCTAACACCTTATCCCAGCACGTTTGCTCATCACTAGTTATATGACAGAGTGGCCTATCAGTGTAATAACAAAACAAACAAAAATAATGTATACATACATACATACAACTACTAAAATTCCAGCATTCCACCTCCAAAGTCCCACAATGGTATCCTGACCTTTTCTTCTGGCAGGGAACATCATGTAACCACTGCAGGAGATCAACAGCCTTTGATTATCCGCAGCATTCACGTTTTGTCCGAATAATTGCTTTTCTGCCAGAATGGAACTGAGTTACTGGTTGGCTACAGAGGGCACATGATTTTCCCCACCAGTAGAAGAAGCATGAAGACACATGCAGCAGTGTCGTGGAACGGCAGCAGTCCGATAGTTAAAGATAGGATAGGTCATCAATGTCTGATCGGTTGGGGTCTGACACCCAGCACCCCCTTCGATCAGCTGTTATTGGTGTCGGCAGCACCTGCCGCCAGCCGAAAGTACTCACTTTGTGGAGCTGCTCCGTCTTCTGATAGTGGCCGTTACTTGGTACTACACATCAGCCTCCTATTGATTTGAATAGGAGGTGGATGTGTAGTACCCAGCCCCGGCCACTATCAGAAGATGGAGCAGCTCCACAAGTGAGCACTTCCGGCTGGCGGCAGGCGCCGCTGACACCAATAACAGCTGATCAGTGGGGGTGCCGGGTATCGGACCTCAACCGATCAGTCAATGATTGTCACGGCTTGGTACAAGAATATCCTAGGGGCTCCTTCTCTATCCCTCAAGCTAGGGTGTGCCCCAGTCTATTTTACTCTTCGGATTACTTCTGATGGTGAAGACGCCGGGGCCACATGCCTTGCTGTGCTCCTATATAAGCCCTAATCTGTCCCCACCCCTGCCCAGAGAAGTGGGGAGTAGTAGTGTATAAGAATACACGAATCAGACAAACAAAGCAAGACAGACAAGGATAAATGAAAATACTAATCATACAAATATGCACGCAAAAATAACAGAGTGGAACACTGGGAAGTAAAGGGAGGAAAAAACAAATAGGAGAGGAAGAGGATATGCACACAGTCAAATCACCAAGCGACAGTCTTCTGAAGAACACTCCAAACAACCAACACCTCCAACTCCAGAACCAGGCAGTATAAAACTAACACTGGTAATCCCTGAATGCCAGAGGCGAGTATGTATAGCAGAGGGGTGTGGCCAACATTGAACAGCTCAGACCATCAAAACAGGAAAGCTTCATAAGCTCTCAATTGAACAGATTAACCCTTGCACTGCTAGCAAAGAAAAACCCGCACTATTGAATAAAAAGGTGAAGTGGTACTAACCAGTGTAGGTATCCCCGTGACATTGATGACCTATCCATGGATAGGTCATCAATGCTAAAGCTGTGGACAACCTCTTTAACCCCTTAAAGACCGTCAATACATATTAAAATGACAGCCACTAAGGGGCCTTATTCCATCATTGCGGTTTTAAAATAACGATTAGGAATAAGGGTATAGCGTCCCCCCGCGACGGAAATTCTCTGGGATTAAAGGGCACAAATATTTAAAGTTTCAAAATTGTGGAAATTTTTATTACCACATAAAGTGACACTAATCAGATTTAAAAAATTTAACCCGGTCATGAAGGTCAAAATTAGTTCCCTAACTAAGGGGTTAAGTAGATTTTTTTTTATACTATATGTCATTATGAGACCAGACAATCCCTTTCCATATATATTTGTGTTGATTATTTGCTGTGGTGATTTTAGATATAAATATATAGAACATATTGTATAAGATGTTGTTTCTTTTCATACTTCTTACCTGGAATACTTTATAATAGTAGCAGTATAGTCTATGAGGTTGCAGCAGGTCCCTGGCAAGAGACTGACCTTCCTTGGCTATCTTCTTCATCTCGTCATCATTTTCCTTGAAGATGAGTTAGTTTTTAGAAAATAATAAAAAAAACGTACTAAAATCAAGATCAGTACATGATATATAGTCATAGGCCGATAGACAGAATCTTAAAGGCTGAAAGGTAAAATCAATCAGCACAAAATGACTGTTCAAACCAAGCCCAGGTGCTCGCTGAAACCTTGGTGTGGCCAAACCGTTCTGCACCTTCCAAAGATAGATGGAAAACAAGTAGGTAGGATGTTGCACTGAACTTCTCGGCCAAACCAAGAGTCCCGAGGGCCTGTGCTTGGTTTGATAAGTCAGTTTGTGCTGGCAGACTCCCTTTAAAGTGGGCGTTCAAATTATGCCCAACCCACCGAATCCTTATAATGGGTACGTTGGTGGACCAACAGCATATGTAATGAGAAAAAAAAGGTTGGGCAGGTCCAATTTCTCTTTTGCAATATGATCTAAAGGGCAATGTTTCTCCTTGTGGATTCCGACATGCCAGGTCTGACATGCCAGTGTGAGGAGACTTAAGCGCCTTGCATGATCCTCTGGGACATTAAATATGTAAATTGTATCTTCAGAGAGGAAGAGGACTTGAACTCTAGTGTCTTCTATTGGATGTAGTCATTATCGACCCTTAAACGAGCCTAGAAATATGACTTAGTATAGGTGGCCCTAGAGTTCAAGAGCGTTTCCTCTCTGAAGTGACAATTTGCATCTTTTGCAACGAGCGTGCATGATTATGGGGTGTTTAGGTGGAATAGTTGGGGGCCACGTGAGCGTTGGATTTGTGATGTGCTCCTCATGACTAAGGATGAAGCATGGATGGGAAGTTTTGGGGGGCCTTTTCTGCTTTGCTCTTTGTCGCCCCCATCTGTGAATGAGCTGCAATAGCAGTGGTGGATGAAAAGTGACAACTTCAGAAACCTGAATAAACATTCAGTGACATGTCATAAGCAGGTGCTAAGAACATGACTAAAAAAGTAAAGGAGAAAACTTTTCCACTTACCTTCGCCCACTTTATCTTGTCTAACAAATCCCCCAAGTGTCGTTTTATGGGGATGTAATGTTTCCCTGGTTTCAGGTTACTGTAGAAGTGCTCGTAATATTGGGAATCCTGCTTCAGGACCAGGCTGTCCCCCAACATGAGATACGGAAACCTGTAGGCAGCCACGGTCCCATCCACGTTCACCTGGTATTTGTACTGTGAAAAGCAAAAAAAAAATATGCTGCTATCAAAACTCTTAATAAAAGGGGATAAAATAGAAAATATCAAACTTTTAATTTTTTTTTTAGTTTTACTATTTCTTAACAAGAGGCCACTTTTCGCCATGGGCTGTATCTGGCTTTGCTCCATTACTCACTTGGCTGCTCTACCAGACACAGCCCATAAACCGTCCTGACTTTAGGGAGGACGAAGCTGAAGCAAACAAAGGAGTAAGAAGAAAAGAACAGATTTGCAATAATATCATAGATAAATCTCATAGATTGCTGCTTGTGAGCGCGGCCCCCACTCTTCTGTCATGTCTGTTGTCTGTACAAGTCCCCTCTAAAACTTAAAGTGCTGCGGAATATGTTGGCGCTGTACAAATACAAATTATTATTATTAATAAATTGTCTGAATCCCTAACTATACACAAACGCCAACATAAAAGGCTGTAAAGTGTGAACGCTTCCAAGAATATTAGTGTTTATAATTATATGTTATTTTAATGTATTTTGAGCTTCCTCTATGTGATTAATAGTATTAAAAATCGATTTATTATACGTCGTTGATTTAATTGTATTCAGGATGACTCGTACACACCAAGCGCCAGGTGTTATTTTTTATTTCTTTATACTCATTGCATAAGAAACGTGGTTTAAAGGGATGGGTGTAGTTTGAGGTGATCCAACATGCGGCAAAATGATGGCACACAAAAATGGAAAAATGGCTTAGGGTGAGTTCACACACTGAAGATTTTGCTGCAGAAATTTCTGTAATTGAAAAATTAGTTCATTGAGCTGCAGAAAATATCTTCAGCAAGTGCATCATTTGTTAACATACCCATAAAGTAAGCCAACTAGTAAAGTGTTATATCGGCATGCTCGGGTGGTAACCGAGTGTCTTCGGTGTGCACGAATAATATGTCAGAGTCCCCGCGGCTGCAACACATGCAGGGATTGCCTAACAAACAGGCATACTAACGTATGCTTACTATAAGAATCCATGTGACAAGGACTGTACAATTCTTTTTAAAAGTTTAAACTCAATTTCACCAAGCCTGATTGACAGATCCTCAGTGTCCCTCCTCCCTGCCCAGGACAAAAACTGCACCCATCAGGCGGGGTGGTTGGTGACTGATCACATTTGGATGAGATAGCTGAACTCATAAAATGCTCATAGGTTTTACAGCCATTTTGATATGAATTTACAAAGTAAGTACACCAGCTCCATCAGGGCAAAGACAGCTATTTAATAATGTGCGCAGTTTGTATTGTCAAATCTGCTGACATCTACTTTAAGAAAAAAAAACAAAACATTAACTAGACTAAAACCTGTGAACTCTAAATGTGGAATGTCACTTGAAAAATTTACCTTAAAGAAATCGAAGAATCCAACGAGTGGCGCTTTTCCCAGCTGTTTCTCCATTTCTCGGAAGAAGAAGTAACCAGTGATACCTGCATCTAGCAGCTCGGGATTCTTTTTAGACATCTGCACTAATTGCAGACGCTCCTCTCGGCTGTCTCGCCCCCTGAAAAAGGCCTGTTCCGTTTTATTGTCCCATGAAGGACCTGAAAAATAACAAAAGTGGAGTTTTTAATGTACACGTTAATGATAACGCTGCTTCACAAAGCGGTTCTCTGCTTTGGATCATCCCTACTTCTGAATAGGGTCCCTGACATTGATCCCAAAGTAACTTTCAGCTCGGACCCCTAGAGATCAGCTGTGATCTGGGGACAAACCTCACAGTGAGTGTTGCGTTTCCCTGAAGCACCATCGCAGTTTGTAAAGATTGCGTTACATATTTTTTTTATTGATTCTGAAATTTAATGACAATTGCATTAACAATTGTGCAGGTTTTACAGCTGAAATCTCCCAGTATTCCTTGCTGGATTAGTGTCTGTACAGAGCTCTGGAGCTCAACATTCTGGGAAGTGTCCGCTTTCCAAAAGGCAATGTACAGCCATCTACTAAGTTATTAACAGTTCGTACGCTTGTTAACGGCTTTAAATGATGAGGTCACGGGGATACCACGACAGAAAGAGACCAGAAGATCGCAGCATATGGTTACACAAACCCCTGAATGTATTAGATCTGTTTCACCTTCCTATTAGCAGTGCAGGTTTTCCTTGCTCTGTTATTGCAAGGTTTAAATCAGTTCTGTCTGTATCCTGGAGCTCTCCATCCTGAATTGTCTCAGCTGTTCTGTGTTGGCCTCTCCCCTCTGGTGTATATGCTCACAACTTGCACTAGGGATTTGCTGGTGATCATTACAACTTCCTGGTTTAGTGGTGATGGAGAGTTCTGAATTAGTAGCAGTCGGTTGATGTAGTTTACAGGAGATATCTGTGTGGATTTGGTATTGAGTGTTTATCCTAATCCTCTCCCATTTAGTTTACCCCTCCTACTGTTCCCTTGATTTTCACTCAGTTGTTTGGTGAGTGTATTTGTTTGACTGTAGTTTTCTTTTATCACTGTCTTTTTCCCCCCCTGTCTGTCAAGTTTGTGTTATCCTTTACACTTCTGTGCCATATCTCCCTGGTTGGAGGAAGAAACCGATCAGGATATAGGAGCATAGCAAGGCAGGAGACACCAGCATCTCTTCCATCAAGGGTAATCTGGGGTACAGGGATAGCCTAGGGTCCTCCTAGCTTGAAGGACAAGGAATGAGCCAAATGTCTTGGGAAATCCAGCTTCGGTATTGTGACAGATGACTAGCATAACTGTGAATACAGCTCTGGAGTAAAATACAGGATGTTAGTATAGATCAATACACATTAAAGCAGATTTGTCGCCAGACTTCACAATACAGTACAAACTGCACTCTATAATAATGATGATATGCTTACTTTGAAAATCCATGGCAAAATAGTGGTTGAATCATCCTAATATTAAAATGAGAAATTGTGATTCCAGCTGAAAGCTCACGAGTCCAAGTGTCTTCAGTGTCCGTCCCTTTAGTCTGACAGCAGCTGGTAGTGAACGGTGTGAGATCTCACAGGTAGAAGGGACACTGAGGAGCTTTCAATCAGGCTAGGTGATATTCAGCAGCAAGGACGAGGCACATTGAGGAGTTTTCAAGAAGGCCAAGTGGGTGGAGGTTCAACAGCAGCAAGGAGGAGGGACACTGAGAAACTGTCAATCAGGCTGGGTGGGCTGAGATTCAGAAGCAGAGAATGGAGGAGCTATCACTCAAGCTAGGTGGGAGAGGATTGAATTTATAAAATTAAAAAATGATTTTACAGAGATTCTGCCATGGATTTACAATGTGAATACACCGGCCTTTTATCAAGTGTAACAGATCTATTTTACAATGTATGCAGTGCGTATCGTGCAATCTGGTGACAGATCCACTCCAGGTACAAAATCACTCAGCTTCTTACATAGAATATATTTATATATCAGCTGTAAAACAGGGCTGAAAAAGTCCAGAGATTGCTTTTCAAGTTAATACCATACTTCAGAAGTAAAGTATGCAATCATATAGAGGCCTGAACCTATAGCTACATACCTGTGTGGCCTTGAATGGAGAGTAGGTCATTAGTGACACCACGAAGCGCTTCAAGTGTAGAATGAGTAATGTCATATGTGGGTAGAATAATATCTCTAGAATCAGAAGATCCACACCAAGAAATCATAGGCAGAGGACCAGGGGTGGCATTTGCCTTTCGATTTTCCACCGGCCAATCACCCACATTGATGTAAAACTCCAAGTCAGGTAGGCGAACCTAAAGAAAAGCTTGAGGTTTATTACTTTCACTGACTTCAGAATAATCTTAAACACCTCTGCCCTGAGGAGACACATCATGGAAACCTCCAAGTTCTGAAAATATCAGCATGCTAAGCCTTGCTCAGCCCGATTATTGGATCCGGATGAACGGAGGCATTTTCTTACCTTTCTTGCCAGAGACTGCAGCATTTCATCAGAGAACATTTTAAAGTCTGTATATTTGCCCAAAGAACGTCTATAGATCTGATTATTGAGGACTGTGTAATGGACTATGGCACCACGATTTTCTGCAAATCTCCTGGGCACTTCCTCCAGCATTCTGTCCAGGTCTATAGATGGGAAGGGGGCAAAGTCTTTTGAGATCTGAGCTTCATTGTTTGGACATGAAAGAGTTTGCTGCCAAGTTTCAGGGTCTTCTTCTGAACAGTCACAGTACTCGTGATAACATGGTCCTAGAAAAGACAGAGAAGAAACCACTTAATGGGGTTGTCTCACCTCTGAGACCTGCATCTATCACTGGAACAAAGGACTCCCGATTTTGCTGGCGTCTGAGCACCAGTGATTGGAGAGAGGTGGCAGCGCATGTGCCGACTCTCTACATTCATTGATATAGCAGATCTAGAAACATCCAATACAGTGCTCCCAGCTGTATTAAGAACTCCCAGAGCAGTAAATGAGGAGAGCCGGGATAAGCTGCCACCTATCCACTCCCAATCGGCTGGATGCAAGTTGGAACGTGGGATCAGGAAACACCTGTTTTGGAGAGATATTTGCAGGTTCCAGAGATGGGACACACATCATTCAGACTTTTAACTGTTGTGAGAAAACCCCTTTTAAATGGGTATTCCAACCTTAGACATTTACAGAACATCAACTGGATAGATGTGGGTTCCAGAGGTGGGATTGGCATCTGTTTCTAGAAAAAGGATCCCACAGCCCCATACTGCATTCAGGAGGAGAAATGGAGAAGCATTCATGATCAGGCATCCATGGAATATCCTGTGTATATGCCTAAATGTGAAAAGTGGGAACTGAGGAAACATGAACTTCTGGTCAAGGGGAAGGTGTGCACATGTAAGCGAATATGTCGTTTAGAAGGAACAAGAGATCCAGGACACCAGACGTGACATATAAATGCAATATATGAAGGGGTTCCTTCACAGTCTCCATGTGTCCTTTGAGAACAAGCATATCATAGTGAGCTGGAATCTGTAGAGAAACCTCACAGTGAGTGTTCAATTTCCCTGCAGCACCTCCACAGGGGAGACGAAGCATTACACTAGGCTCATTCAAAGAATTCACTTCATTCACGCAAATTCGGAGGATTCAGTCCACATAGTTTTATTGTGTATGTGATCCTTTAAAGTTTGGTATTTGGTGGTGTGTGTGGGAAAACCATATTTCAGGATTTACAAGGAGACATGAAGATAAACTGGAGATTAGATCAAATGTATCCTCTGCTGTATCTAGAACATGCCAAGACAAAGCCCGCCGTCAGGTCAATGTATCACCACACCTTCTAATAATAGGAAGTTTCGAGAGATCAGTGAAATCATTAGCGGAGAAGTTTCACTTTATTTCCTAATCCAATCTTTCACATTCACTGTTTTCAATCAAGTTGTTTCTCAAAAGCCGGTAATTTAATGCTCATTATAAGAGAAAAACATGCTTAAAGGGTGGTGTTCAGGAATTGGAGTATAGGCCGGGGTTACGCAGGGCTTTTTGAACGTGTAGTTAAGGTTCTAGGAACATTTCCTAAATATGTTTTATTTAAAGCCTTGTCATCATGGTGACATTACACACTATAATGACCTGAACAAAGGCCAACTCCAAAAACGTTGGGATACTGTGTAAAATGTAAAGAAAACAAGAATGTAATGATTGGAAATCTCGTACACTCATATTTTATTCACAAGAGAACATAGAGCACAGATCAGAAGTTCAACACTAGAAATGTTTTTATTTCATTTGGAAAAATTAACTCATTTTGAAACTGATGGAAGCAATATATCTAAAAAAAGTTGGAACAAAATGCTGGAAAAGTAAGTTGTACTAATGAAAAACAGCCAGAGGCTCAATTTTCAACAAGTGACATGACTGTATAAAAAAAGCATGTTAGACAGGCAGAGTCTCTCAGAAGCAAAGATGGTCAGAGGTTCACTAATCCGATCAACTACGTTTAAAAATTATGGAATAATATCCGAAAAATGTTCTTCAACATAAAATTGCAGACTTTGAATATCCCACGATTTACAGCACATAATATCATCAGGATATACAAAGATTCTGGAGAAATCCATGTGCATAAGGGACAAGGCTGACGGTCAATATTAGATGCTTGTGATCCATGAGCCCTGAGGTGACACTGCATTAAAAACAGGCGTGATTCAGTCTTATAAATCACAGCATGGGCTCAGGATTTATTCCAGAAATCATTGTCTGTGAACACAGTTCGCCGTTCAATCCATAAATGTAAGTGAAAGCTCTAACATGGAAAGAAGCCATATATCAACACAATCCAGAAATGCTGCCGTCTTCTCTTGGCCAAAGCTCATTTATAATCATCCAAGACAAAATGGAAAACTGTTCTGTGATCAGATGAATCAAAATGTGAAATCCTTTATGGAAACCACAGACATACAGTACAGACCAAAAGTTT
>VIAB01009163.1:50370-61470 GCA_009801035.1 Oophaga pumilio | reverse complement strand
CAGATTCCCTTTAAACCAGTACTGTGATATAATTGGTCCTTGCTACATATATAAGGTTATGGAACCAAATCTGAGCAAAAAATCATAATGAATTCACAAGAATAATCATCAAAGTAGTGCTAAATAGGATTAAATTAGTTAATTAAACCTTGAATTACTTGTCAGCAACCTATTGGCACAATGTACAACTGTATATACACAATAGCTCAAAAATGTTCTTTAGTGAAAAAGACATAATAAAAAAAACAACTAGCAGACTATCTTTAAAAACACTCTAATAAAATTCTTTCAGACAATGTGTCACATACATGACACAATATATATATTGTGACTGATATTTTATTTTCACATAAATTCCTGCTCCAGAGCTTTAGTTCTTTTAGTCAGATGTTTCTATGGTTACTGAAGTACAATTACAATGATTTTACAAATTTTTAAACATTTATTGACAGACACATTAAGTTTATGCACAGACTCAATATTTACACTGTTGACCCTTATTATTCGAGACTTCATGAGTTGTCCTGACATGCTAGATATCAGCTTTGGGACTAAATCCTGACTGATGACAACTCGTTCTTTCCTGACTTTGAGTTTGTAACAATTTTTGTGTTTTTATTTGCTTACTTGATTTTTGAGGATTAACCACATGTTCTCAACCAGATTGAGATCTTGGAAGCTTCATGGTCATGGGCCCAAAACTTCAATGTTTTGTTCACTAAAGAAAGAATCGTCTACGACCACGATTTAGAGAATTATTGAAAAATTAGAGCCAATGCTGTAAATATTGAGTCTTTGCATAAACTTCATGCATATGTCAATAAAAGTTGAAACACTTATGAAATGTTAGTAATTCCACCTCATTGACTATAGAAACATTTGACAAAAAGGTCTAACAATGAAGCAGCAAACTTTGTGAAGATCAAACTTTCTGTCAATCTCAAAAACTTTTTGTCTTTTTGACTGCATATCACATATAATTAGAAATTGCAATCTTGCATATAAAGTACAAGCTGCTTAATAAATGCCGGAAAAATAGAAAATAGTACAAGAGACACCTTGATGGCACATAAATAAAGTGTAAACATGACACATAAGTAGACAGGAAAGGTCCGGGGCCTGTGCACTGCAGTACTCTGCTCTGTCCTCAACAGGGCAGAGCAATGCACCTGCGCAGGAGCCACTACGGGAAGCAAAGAAGAGGACGTCTTCGCTAGAAGATGGTAGGCGACGGACCGGACCGCGACTCCCTCCGGACCCATAATGGACCAGGACCGCCCCTTGGTGAATATAATCTAACTCGGTTTTCTTCTCTTTCAGGTTACATCGGGGGCTTATCTACAGCATTCCAGATTGTTGTAGATAAGCCCCTGATGGCGGTGGCCGCAGCTTATAATCGAAAAATCGAGAGACAGTTTCCCTTTAATGTTATTGTGTTAACATTGCTCTTCATAATCATAACAAGACGCTGCAATAACCAATTATACATAAAAATATATTTTTGCGTTTAGCTGAAACTGTTAAAAATAGCTGAACTTGATTGGCACTTTTTCATATTTCCATAAAGCACACATTTAACATATTGATTAAATGCAGCAATTTCACTACTGAAAAGAAATTAAAAAAACTTTATTCCTGTAACATGAGGTCTAGTCGTATAATCTGCATAATAAACATTGTTGTTCCCTATTTTCACAATTTTTTCCAGCATTGTAATTTATCAAAGCCATAACTTTAATTAATCTCCTGTTTGTTCATTGATGCTACTCCCTTTAACATGCAAGATTACCGAGAATAGAATTTGTTCAAACGAAAGCAGCGAAATTGTGCAATCTCTGAAATCACATTTATTTTTATTAAGAATAAGAAATGGAAACACTTGAAGATAAATTGTAAATCAATGAATACATTTTATCAAATTGCACGTTTGAAAATTAAAAGGTTTTTTATCACATGATACAGAGAGAAAAGAACTAAAAATGACTGCGTCGTGCGCAGCGACACTGAGTTATGAAAGTTTCACTTGTAATTGAAAGTTTCTTTTATTTCTCATCTACCATCTTGTCAGGAGATATATGTTTCTCCTCCAATACAAGAATAAATCATATAAGAAAAATGAAATGTGTTTTCAGATTCACAAAGAATGTGTTTTGATGACCATGTATCATTGTGTCTTGAGCAAGAGCTTACACATATCAGGAGATGGGGAATTATGGAGAGCTGATATCGTGCACCAAACTACAAGAATAGAGAAAGATCTGGTATATCAACTTGCGTTACACAATAGTATGCACTGATAAACAATAAAAAGGGATTTTTTTTAAACCTATTTTTAACCCCAAATAAAAATTGTTATCCTCCATTCTTAATTTTTCATTTGAGGACTGCATAAATCGCTATCTTGCCTTGTGTTGCAAATTATACTTCTAGATGGGATATTTTCCTCCATAGGGCTGTGATCTCTCAAACGTGGATCTTTATCAAGTGAGGAAAACAACAAATACATAGATTTCCTCAAACTTGCCAAGATTTTTAAAAAAATTGGGACTGTTGGAAACAATGTCTTATGGCTGTCAAGAAGTAAAGTGGCATGTAAATTTTTGGGCAGCCTATACCTATGAAACAGCCAGCCTATGATCAGTAGGTGGCCGTTTGGTACACAAGTGCGCAAAAGATACAATCAGTATGCTGCTTAAAGGCACTGTCACACTTAGCGATCGCACTAGCGATCACGACAATGACACGACCTGGCGAGATCGCTAGTGTGATCGCTATGTGGTCGCTAGTTAGCTTCCAAACACAAAGATCTCATCAGAAATCAGCGATCTGTATAACGACCTCTGCGGTCGTTGGGTAAAGTCGTTCATAAAGGGTGTCACACTCATCGATTCAGGCTCACCAGCGGGACACCAATGACCAAAAAGCGGCTCAGAACGTTCATAAGCGATCAACGACATCTCAGCAGG
Organism: Oophaga pumilio; assembly: GCA_009801035.1. Classification (NCBI taxonomy): domain Eukaryota; kingdom Metazoa; phylum Chordata; class Amphibia; order Anura; family Dendrobatidae; genus Oophaga; species Oophaga pumilio. Next base: position 58,504 of record VIAB01009163.1, on the reverse strand, counting down.
GGCCACATCGCTGCTACATTTCACACACAGCTGCGTCGCTAACGAGATCGCTACTGTGTCATAAATCGGTGACTCTTTAGCGATCTCGTTAGCGATCTTGCTTAGTGTGACAGTACCTTTATTCACACACAGAAGATTCAGAGCATCTGGCTTACAGCCTATTAATGATGCCCATACTCTTAGATCAGGTGGGCTGCCCAGTGCTAACTAAAATGCATCATGTAAACAAACCTGTCAGCAGGATTTTGATAAACTACAGACACTGTCAGGTTGGCGCTGTTATAATGATTAAAATGGTACCTGGGGTGAAGAATTCAGTCTTGCAGTTCTTGTGTCATTAGTGCTAGAAGTTTTCAATTAATGATATTCTCATGCTGCAGGGCAGGACAGTAGGCAGAGGAAAGACCTACCCACAGGCCTGCCCTAAAGCACAAACATTCTGTCTCTATGATGAGGAACATGTTTGTACTTCGGGGTGGCCTGCGGGCAGATCTTTCCTTGGTTTCTCTGGCATGCAGACGTAATTAACTGAAAACTTCTAACACTGATTATACAAGAACTGCAAGATGGATATCTTCACCCCAGGTATCATTTTAATCATTGTAACAGCGCAAACCTAACAGTGTCTGTAGTTTATCAAAATCCTTCTGACAGTTTTGTTAACTGTTCAAAAAAACAGTAATTATTACTGACAGGAGGTAATTGCTCCCGCAGCATATCACTGAGCTGCTGTGAGAGTTCACTGGAGTTCATCAGCTCTGGTGCTCTCACTTGTAGCACCGTTGCATGAGATCTTTACCATGCAGTAGTGGTGCTGTAAGGGAAATCACCGGAGCCGATCAGCTGATGAACTCCGGTGATGTCTCTCACAGCAGCTCATGATACACTGCGGGAGCAGTTACCTCCTGTCAGTGTATCACTGGCTGTCTACAAGAGCAGTCACATCACTGATGTGACTGCTCTTAAAGCGATCAGGATCATCGTGGGACATTATGGATTATCTTCTTCAGATAGATGAGGAATATTTGTCGCTTATTATTTTATATTTGTTGCTGGAGAAGTTGGCTTCAGTGGATTAGGTGTTCGGTAAGTATATTAACATAGTAACATAGTATTTAAGGTTGAATGGAGACTTTAAGTCCATCTAGTTCAATCCATGTTGATCTAGAGGATGGCAAAATACCCCATGCGGCAAACAATAAGCTCAACATTGGGGAAAAAAAATTCCTTCCCAACTCCACATACACCAATCAGACTAGCTCCCTGGATCAATGGCCTATCAAGGAATCTAGTATAAATAACCTGTAACGTTATACTTTTCAAGAAAGGGATCCAGTCCCTTCATAAAATTTAGTAATGAATCACTCATTGCAACATCATACTGCAGCGAGTTCCATAGTCTCACTGCTCTTACAGTAAAGAATCTGCGTCTGTGATTATGATTAAACCTTCTTTCTTCTAGACATAGAGGATGCTCCCTTGTCCCTGTTTCAGGTCTGAGAGTAAAAAGATCACTAGAAAGGTCTTTGTACTGTCCTCTCATGTATTTACACATTATAATAAGATCTCCCCTAAGCCTTCATTTTTCCAAACTAATTAACCCCAAGTGTAATAACCTGTCCTGGTATTGCAGACCCCCTAGTGCTCTAATAACCTTGGTCGCTCTTCTCTGCACCCGCTCCAGTTCAGCTATGTCTTTCTTATACACCGGAGACCAGAACTGTACACAGTATTCTAAGTGTGGTCGCACCAGTGACTTGTATAGAGGTAAAATTATGTTCTCCTCATAAGCATCTATGCCTCTTTTAATGCATCCCATTATTTTATTTGCCTTTGCAGCAGCTGCCTGACATTGGCCACTAAATGTGAGTTTGTCGTCCACCCACACACTTAGGTCTTTTTCAGAGACAGTTTTGCCCAATGTTTTACAATTAAGCACATAATTATACATCTTTTTTCTTCTGCCCAAGTGCATGACCTTACATTTATCCCCATTAAAGCTCATTTATCAGCCCAAGCTTCTAGTTTACATAAATCTTCCTGTAATATTAAAATGTCCTCCTCTGTATTGATTACCCTGCAGAGTTTAGTGTCATCTGCAAATATTTAAATTCTACTCTGAATGCCCCCTACAAGGTCATTAATAAATATGTTAAAAAGGAGCAAGAACAACACTGACCCCTGCGGTACCCCACTGCTAATCGCAACCCAGTATGAGTGTGCTCAATTAATAACCACCCTTTGTTTCCTAATCCTATTGTTCTCATTTTATGTATCAACCTTTTATGTGGCACCGTATCAAAAGCTTTTGAAAATTCCATATACACCACGTCCACTGCGTTCCCTTGGTCCAGTCCGGAACTTACCTCTTCATAGAAGCAAATCAGATTAGTCTGACAGGAACTGTACCTCGTAAACCCATGTTGATATTGGGTCATAAGGTTATGAGGTTATGGCCAGATAAGGTTTTTAAGGTTGTTAAAATGATATTTCCCAGTTAATGCATTTGTATTGGTTGAAACCAATGCTAAAGTTGAAAAATGCTATGTGTGAACATAGCCCAAGTGGTGAAGGTACATTTTTGTTTTGTGTTATTTATTTTGCATTACTTACAAATCATTACCCTGGAAAGAATGTTCCTTAACATATTTCCCAAGAAAATCCATTTTGGTTTCTTTTTTGTATGTTTTAGTGTGCGCCTGTAAAAGTGGCGGAAATCTCTGACAACATTGTTCACAGCAGTAACCAAAGAGTCAGAAATGCTTCCAGGGGTCTACCCCATGATGTTCCCATGTAATTTGAGCACTGTTCCCATTGATTTCTGACGTTTTTAGACTCTAAAAAGACCCCGGGGGGTCACGGGAAAAATCCTCAGGTTTCCCATAGACTTACATTGGGATCGTTGCTCAGGTCAAGCACCCAAGCATTCCAATTTGCTCGACCCAAGCATTTTAGTGCTCGCTCATCACTAGTGTTGAGCCAAGAAATTACATGACAAAACTTTTTTTCAAATTTCTTTATTTAGCTCAAAAAAGCATTCATTGCTGTACAAAAACGCATGCAAAAACACACACAAAACCGCATGCAAAACATGCAGTCAAAAACAGCAAAAACACACCAAATCGCAGCAAAAACACGCGTTTTTGCCACAGCGTTTTTCCTGCCAAGAAATGCAGAAACCTTGCAGAAATTTCTGCAAGCAAATACTCAATGTACCCACATAGCCTAAGGGCCCCATAGGTAGATTGCTTTGGTTGTTTATTGAGGGGGGTGTGTGGGGGCTCATATTGTATGTAGGGGGTTATGTGGTGGTAGATCATATTGTATATGGGAGATGTCAGCATACTTAATTCTGCTCAATATTAAGTCATACAATTATTAATATATAGTTTTTAATTATATTTAATATGGAGCAGAATTCATTTCAACCTATTGGTGCGGCCTCCACAATAGTCACAGTCTGTCATGTGGCCCCTAGGGAAATTTAACCTCCCACCCTTCAGTATTTTGTAATGTTCTATGTTATTTACAGTGATGTACATAAGAGAAAAATTTGTGTAGATCTAACAGGGGAATCATGTGACATATCACATATCACTCTTAATCTGCCCCTTCTCCTTCCTGTGTTTCCACAAAGTGACCATTTAAGAAAGATTCTCGTGCACCAAAATGTCACCTTCTGTACACGAACACCTACTGTATGTGTATTTGCACATGCTTGTAGCACTTTAATAAAATTATTTCACCTTCTCAAGAAACGAGTGAGCAGCGAATATTTCTTCTTGCACCTGGGGAATCCACTCCCATTTCGCTAGCACCTCAAAGAAAATGTGGTTTGCTCAGACGGTATGGTGTTCAGAAGGTAAAAAATGTAGGAATGCTACACGATGATATGAGAAGCAGTCACTGAAGAAGTTTACAGCATGGCATGGAACAGACTTATATCCTCAATGGCACAAGCCTGTGAGATTCAGAGCAGCCACTAGAAAGTGGAAGACATGTATATAGGAAACTGCAGAACTAGCAGAAGAACTACCGCTCTTTCAAACAGTGGATTAGCATGGCATATCAAAAGTTGGACTACCATCAATCTGATATTGAGTGCAGTGCAGCTTACTGTATCACCACTGTTAGGATTCAGCACTGCTTGCCTATTTAAGCAGTTGAATGACCACAAGTACAGGTCCTTCTCACAAAATTAGAATATCATCAAAAAGTTAATTTGTTTCTGTTCTTCAATACAAAAAGTGAAACTCATATATTATATAGAGTCACTACAAACAGTGATCTATTTCAAGTGTTTTTGTCTGTTAATGTTGATGATTATGGCTTACAGGCAATGAAAACCCAAAAGTAATTATCTCAGTAACTTAAAATGCTTTACAACACCAGCTTGAAAAATGATTTTAAAATCTGAAATATGGCCTACTTAAATGTATGTTCAGTAAATGCACTCAATACATGGTCAGGGCTTCTTTAGCATCAATTACTGCATCAATGCGGTGTGGTATGGAGGCAATCAGCCTGTGGCACTGATGAGGTGTTATGCATGCCCAGGTTGCTTTGATAGCAGCCTTCAGCTCGTCTGCATTGTTGAGTCTGGTGTCTCTCATCTTCCTCTTGACAATATCCCATAGATTCTCTATAAGGTTAAGGTCAGGCCAGTTTGCTGGCCAATCAAGCACAGTGATACTGTTGTTTTTAAAGCAGGTATTGGTACTTTTGGCAGTGTGGACTGGTGCCAACTGCCAAGTCCTGCTGGAGAATTAAATTTCCATCTCCAAAAAGTTTGTCTGCAGAGAGAAGCATGAAGTGCTCTATAATTTCCTGGTAGATGGCTGTGCTGACTTTGGTCTTGATAAAATACAGTGGACCTACACCAGCAGATGACATGGCTCCCCAAACCATCACTGATTGTGGAAACTTCACACTAAACCTCAAGTAGCTTTGATTGTGTGCCTCTCCACTCTTCCTCCAGACTCTGGGACCTTGATTTCCAAATGAAGTGCAAAATTTACTTTCATCTGAAAACATTACCTTGGACCAATGAGTAACAGTCAAGTTGTTTTTATCCTTGGCCCAGGTTACATGCTTCTGGCCTTGTCTATTGGTAATGAGTGGCTGGATACAAGGAATGTGACACTTGCAGACCATGTCCTGGATACATCTGTGTGTGGTGGCTTTTGAAGCACTGACTCCAGCAGCAATCCACTCATTGTGAATCTTCCCCAAATTTTTGAATGGCCTTTTCTTAACAATCCTTTCAATGCTGCGTTTGTCCCAGTTGCTTGTGCACCTTTTTCTAATACACTTTTTCCTTCCACTCAACTTTCCCATTAATATGCTTGGATACAGCACTCTGTGAACAGCCAGCTTCTTTAGCAATGACCTATTGTGGCTTACCCTCCTTGTGGAGTGTATTAATGACTGCCTTATGGACATCTGTGAAATCAGCAGTCTTCCCCATGATTGTGGAGCCAACTGAAACAGACTAATTGACCTTTTTAAATGTTTAAGAAGCCTTTGCAGGTGTTTCTGTTAATTATTCTCTTTTACTGAGATAATTATTTGGGGTTTTCAATGGCAGCAAGCCATAATCATCAACATTAACAGAAATAAACACTTGAAATAGATCACTATGTTTGTAATGACTATATAATATAAGAATTTCACTTTTGTATTGAATAACTGAAATAAATTAACTTTTTGATGATATTCTAATTTTGTGAGAAGCACGTGTATGTGATTTGCATTATTCTAGTTTAATGCTGACTAGATTCCCATTCAGTTATCTCAATAACATTTGGCATATGAATGAAAGAATCCTAATCAAACACTTGAGGTCTAGTGACAACTGCTCGAATTTGCAAGGACAAAGAAAATTAAGAGAATGGGATGAGAAGTTAGTCAGTAAAAGAGATGATCAGATTGAGTCATGGAGACTTGACATCAAGTCAAATTTCCTGAAATTCATAGTTACATATATTAAGATACAAATTGAGTTTCAGAAAAATGTCCTGGAGCTATGACATCTCACAGATTCTCTTAACTTGTACAATAGTGGTCAGTACCTGGGTCATCAAACAGCAGTTTCCAGTGGAGCTCATTTTGTACAGAGTCCTCTCTCTCTCTTGCCTGTAGAGTGTAATGTCTGATAGTCAGCATGATCCTTTCTCTCCCCTGTAACGTGTAAGCTCTTATTGTCAGCGGGGTCCTCTTGCCTGTAAAATATAAGCTACTATGGTCAGTGGGGTCCTCTCTCTGGCCTGTAGAGTGTAAGCCTTATGGTCAGAAAGGTTCTTTTTTTTGCCTGTAACGTATAAGATCTTATGAGCAGTCAGGTCCTCTCTCTCACACCAGTAAAATGTAAACTCTTATGGCCACTGGGGTTCTCCCTCTTTCTGTTTCCTCTCCAACATGTGTATTTAGAGTATTGAGATTTGCGCAAACTTATTCACTGCAAATACAGTTTTGAAGGAAAATTTGGCAAAGTCTGCAAATTAGAATTTCAAAAGATCTATTTATCACTTGTCAGTACCTGACCACAAGAATGCAAATTGTATACTAGTTTTCACAAGATGACTGCTTGAACCAGAAAGGGAAGTGTCAAACGGCCATATAACTCGGATGAGAATCACAAGACAACCCTCAGACCGGCCAGTGGCTCTCCTCACCGGAGCGTGACAGCATCTATTTCTATTGAGCTGTCATGCTTGGGTCATGAGAACTGCCAGCCAGTTTGAGCATTGTGTTATATTTCTCATGCTAGTTATGCGGCTGCCTCACTCTTCCCTTAGGATTTTGCAAGTTACACTGCTTTCTAGAAAGTTTCCTCATCTGAACAACCCCCATTAGGTTAATGAATGCTTATTTACGAGACTCTTGCTCTAGTCATCAAGTAGGTAAAAGTGAGCCAAATATTAGATTCAATGTTTGCTGTAACCATAACCTCCATTTAATGTGGAAACAACAACGTTTCATACAATACAGAAACAATTTATTTTCATCTCTGTCTAAAAAAATCATTTGCATGCAAATAGTTGTTAAAATAAAGTTAGAGGTTTACTTTTAAAATCATAAAATTATTTATGCCAAGTTATTTTCATAAATATTGTGATAAAAAAAGCATCGTCATAATTTGTATGCATTCTACAAAATAATTGTTTATAAGTAAAGGATCGGCAATCCTGAAAACTTGTATTCAAATGTATCTTTCCCTATTTACATTTAAATGAAGACATGGCAGAGGGCAAATGCAAAGCACTGTCTCATCAATGCATTTTTATTTTAGATGAATTATAATATTTCAAAGCAATTGAACTCACTGAATAATATAATTATAACGTAAAGATTCAAAATAATTATCGGGTGTATTTTTGTCATTGATGGAGGGTTATGCTTCAGATTACACAAACGCATTCTTCACTATAAAATAGACAATACCACACATCTGTTGCTGCAGCTGTTTAATAATAAATAGTTTAGGTCTTTAGCAACTTTTAGGCAGAAGAAAGCACTGTTAATTCTACACTGAGCTGACATGAATCTCACAAGTGGACCCAAACCATCAGAGATTTCAAGATAGTACCCACTATTCATTGATTTGACAGCCACAAAATCTTGACAACCACATAAAGGACTGCAGGGGGATTAAGCAATCCCAACCATACTAGTGTACTGCATTGATATCTCCTTTTGATGTTCAGAAACAACCTGTTCCATATGTGAAAACCTCTTTTTAGATTTAATCAGCATCTGTCATATGTGTCAAGTGAATGACGAAAATGTACCAGTTTTAGGAAGATTTGGATTCATATTTAACATAACCTACGTATTGCATAAAACAGTTGATGTCATTTTTGCTCATAGCTCTTTCTAATTTTTGCATAGCTTAACAGAAATGTACATTATTTATTCCAAAAGTTTTAAGAATTTAATGATCTCAGTATTTTCCTTTTCTTTTTGGAATCATAAATTTTACAAAGACAAAAGCTGGGCAGCAGAACAGAAAATTCACACTTGCTGCACCAACAGTCACTTCATAATCCATAAATCGGCATTTGGAGGAAACAAATACGTACGTGCATGAATTTTGGGCAGGGCCGGCGTCAGCACCCGGCACACCCGGGCAAGT
>VIAB01009163.1:29479-42263 GCA_009801035.1 Oophaga pumilio | reverse complement strand
GTCGACCCATTCACTACCCAAACAGTCACTGATTTGTCAAGCGCAACCAGAGGTATTGCGTGAAGGTGAGCAAAGTTAGAGGACATGAAGTTCCCCTCTGCTTCTGAGTTAACGCAAAGGTCGGCTGTGAGAGTGGAAGTGCCTACAGTGATTGTCCCTTTAAGTGTCATCTTGGAGGAAAATGCCGCTGTCTCTAGTGAGCCTCCTCCCAGGGTCACTAGACTTGATCGTCTCTGCGATCGCTGTGGACATCTGTTAGTATAATGTCCTGCCTGTTGGCAAAAATTACAGACCACCGTTGCTCGAGCGGTCCTTGACTTAGGTCCCGCTCGAGAAACCTCCATGGCTTCAGAGAAATCAGACGCCTGAACGGAAGATTCCAGAGGTTTGGCGAAGGTGGGAGCCAACCGAAACCTATGCCTGCACTGGGTCTGCTCTAACCTCCGCTCGTTAAAATGGAGATCAATGCGGGTGGATAGGGAAATTAGTTCCTCCAGTGTGGCGGGAATCTCCCTGGTGGCCAAAGCACCCTTCACATGATCCGCCAGTCCTCTCCAGTACACCGGAATGAGGACTTTATCCGGCCACTCTAGCTCAGAGACCACAGTCCGAAATTGGAAGGCGAACTGGCTGACCATGGATGAACCCTGTGATATTGCCAGCAGTTGTAGCGTCGTATCGTGGGTGACATGAGGTCCTAAGAAGACCTGTCTCAGAGCCTCCAGGAAGAGAGAAGCACTCTGTACCACACGATCGTCGCGCTCCCACAGTGGCGTTGCCCACTCCAACGCCCTGCCCGACAGGAGGGATAAGACAAAACCCACCTTTGCCCGTTCCAATGGAAAACGTGCAGCCAGAAGCTCAAGATGAATGGAGCACTGACTCACGAATCCCCGACATTGCTTGCTGTCACCAGCAAACTTGTCTGGAAGCGGGAGACGGGATAAAGTCGGAGCAGGGGTGGCAGAGGACAAACTGGCTGCAGCCATGCTAGCAGCCTGAACAGCGACAGCTGTAACATCCACAGATGAGGTTGTGCGCTCTAGAGCCGCCAACCTACCCTCCAGCTGCTGGATCTACTGCTGTAGACGTTGGTCGTCCGCCATTTTACTAGCCAGACCCTGGCGCTAGTATTATGTTAAGGTCTGCGGAACGCACCAAATATATGAGGTAGAGAGGTTCGTTCGCAGCCCGGGGTCCACCGTGCAGGCGAAGCCTGCTGCTAGTAAAATGGCGCAAGACGCGAACTCTCTTATCCCGCAGAGTCGCCAAAATAAATGCCGCAATGCGCTGTGGCAATAAGTGCGAACTCTGTTATTTCACAGAGCCGCTAGAAGGAGTGCCGCAGCGCTATATGGCGATGTGTGTGAACTCACTTGACACCACTGAGTCGCAAAATAAACACGATAGGGCGCTGTCTAGCGTTGAAAGCGAACCCTGTTACGTCACAGAGCCGCTGAGAAAAAGTTCTGTGTCCTGTCAGGCACCCAGGTACACAGTTAAGTGCTAAGCGAACATAGAACGTGATCATGCGCTAATGTCCTCGCGGGAGTCACCCGCAATCTATGGCGTCTGAACGCCAGACCCTGAATATGGCAATCAAACTCCTCACCGGTTATGCCGGTAATCTAGGGCATCTAGGACACCGACCCTGACCAGCTAGCATACCAAACTCCTCACCGATTAAGTCGGTATTCTAGGGGCTTATTTCAGCCGGGCCCTAACCACACACACGCATGACCACACTGGCGCAAAGCATATAATGGTTGATACTAGCGCATGGCGGCTCAGCATTGCCACCCTTTTATAATAACAGCTACAGGACCTGCCAGAAACAAGGACCAATGAAACTTGTTCCAGAACACCTGTAGTCACAGGACCTTCCTGGCAGACCAATAGGAGCTGCTGAAGTACCTGAGCATGTGACCCCTGATCTCCAATGAGAGATCTCACCCTGGGCATGCTCAGAAGGGAAAAACAAGGACTTTGTCCTAAAGACATCTGCTCGCCGCTAACCAGTACTGGCCACAATAGCAGAATCTGGAGGAGCAGCAGTAATCCTCTGCACACTGCCAGACTGGGCGAGACGCTGGGACCGACGTCTAAGCTGAGCAGAGTCCACTACGGCCGGAGACGAATGGGAGACTGCAGCCGGAATGGCTCGAGATTCCCCTTGTGCAGAAGCGGGAACTCGACCCCTAACACATACCTTTCAAATATTTTATTTTTCATGAAAAAAAATCAAAGCGAATAAAAAAAAACAACAACACGACACCTGTGTAGTAGACCAAAACCCTATGAGATGCAATTCAATGCAAAAAATATATTCAGGAGGGCTGCTTACAGTAGAATTAATGTTCAACTGTTTCTCCATTGAATCGAGAGCCAACAATAAAATACACAATGCATTATTGCACTCCTAAGTGCCACTCTAACCTGGCGAAAAATACTGTACTATACTAAAAAATGCATGAGTAGATGATGTTGCTGTTTATTATTATAGACAGTGCCACAATCAATATGTGTAGCCCTAATACCAGTAGGGGTGAAAGTACTAGAACAAAATCATGAATCAACTTGTGAATCATACTAATGGATAGATACAATACATGGGGTTCCATCGGTGATACCATCTAGTTTTATTGATCTACTTCTAGAAAAGTCCAGCTTCCAAAAAACAATACAAATTCAAAAAAAGAAAAACTGTAGGTTTACACTTGATGTGAATGTGCTTCATACAGTAGGAATTCAGCTGGCTAGGAAAGCAATATAGCTGTGCCTAGTAACATTACTGTAACAGTATTATGGTATTCCAAGAAGAAACCTTGCAATTCAGTCTCTTTCTGACACTTTGCAATAATAATAGTTTCCTACTGAAGGAAACCTGAGCAGACTAGAGATGAGCGAATTTGTTCAGATTTTGGCCCCGAATCTGATTTTGACATATGTTGGCCATATTCGAACACTATTCGTGCCAAATGTATCTTATGATCGGTTCCGAACATATTCGGTAATTTCTACTCCCATTGACCCTAATGACGTTCGGCTGTGTTCGACGAGTATTGCAAAAACAGTATTCGATTCCAATCATATTCGGAACCGAATCCGAACAAATTCACTCTTCTCTAGTGCAGATCCATCCATATCTGTGAAAGTTTTCATGAATGTGCTCAAATATTTGTATTCTTATGTCAGAAAATCGGGTATTATTCATTAATAATATAAATATTATCCATCAAAATACGGTTCAGGGTGCTGGGAGCGAGCAACATTCATACAAATTCTGAGGATGTTCAAATGGGTTTATTCATCTCTAGTACAAAATTCTGAATAGCAATGCTCTTGTTTGATTTAACTGAAGGAAAACGTTTGTGACCTTGTAGCTTAATTCCAGTATTTGCAATTTCTGAAAATAAAAGATTTAGAGAACAATCTCTTTCTGGACATCAATTTGCAAAAGACATGTTAACAAGTCGGCAAACGCATTATTAAAACTATATTTTATGTGTGACATTATGACTAATGAAATGTCCTCAATATCTTCCTGGGTATATTGTTTTTAAGTCTATTCTGTCTATTCTGTGCCTGCGCTGATACATTTACATTGCTATAAATATTAAAAGATGGCATAATTGATGTCTTCTTACATCCTGACAACACATTATAATTATCTTTGTCTGTACACAGAGGATAACAGCATGTAACAGACTTGTAGCAGATATTTTTCTTAGGAAGTTGAGTGTAATGGCTCATCACAAAGAATGCATTTGTTCTGCTGAAAATAAAGGAAAAAATACATTTTTTGCATAGTTATTTTTTTAAATTATTCATTGACTTATGTAACGCATATGAACAGTGTGTATTATCATATAAAAGACAAATGTACAATAGAATCAACAAGTACAAACACATACATTTTTATTAAATATCAATAAAATACACATATAAAGGCTAAGCATATTAAAAAGTGGAAAACCACAAAATGGCACCAACCTGCTAAGAAGCTCTACACATGGAGCTTACAGAGTCATTGTTGAATGGTGAGTGGAGACATAAAAATTACACAGATACATATAGTGGGGATATACAGTATAAGACTAAGGGATAAAACACCTATGGTTATTAACCTAATGCACTGCAAGGCCAAACATTATTTGCTACTAAAACAAACCCACATCTAATGTTAGACGCCAGACTCACTCCATGTCAACGGCAATGTACAAAGTACATTATACATGAAGCAATACCTGTAGTGTAGGATACAGTACACACCATGAGACCCTACATGAACGGTGTATGTACAGCTTAAAAAAACTGGTGCATGAAGCATACAATACATAGTGATATGGAGTAAAGCTATTAGCCTCTTATTAGGTGTCATGCACAATGGCTACATAGAAGTATATTGGGTCCGTTTCAGCAATGTGCTTACAAACAAATGTAAACACTGAAAAACTAGCAAAATTGTGCTGCAAAAGTGTTCCAAGTTTTGGTGTTTTCACTAGAATGATGGCCAGCTCAGCTAAAGAAAATGAAGCAATGTCGGGATTGGGCATGGTGGCGCCCAATGAATTTGTCAATGGTATAACTTTCACCAGAAATGTTACTCCACTCCCCTCCTGGAAGCCGGGGTGTAGTATTTCTGGTGAGAAACACAGATGCACACGCCACTGAGAAGATGTTCCTAATTCATTAAGTGTCATATGTCTCTTAGTGAATTTGGCATATTTTACCCCACTATGCCCCTTTATTAAGAGTGATATATACAACACAAGTCCTAATTAATTGGTAACAGAGTTCCTGTGGGTTTTTGTTATATGTGTTTCTAAATAGTACCTTTGCTTTCTTATGCACAGTATTTGGGTTCGCGCATGCAACCGATTTTCTATTACAAGTGCTATCTGTGCTGATATTCTATGCTGCCCTGCACATGTCTGATTTTTTTTCCTTGGACCTAGTGGTCCACAGAGAGAATCGGAGTCTTGTCTGATTTGATCGGCAAACTTCGCAATTTAAGTCTAAAAGTCTAAGGTAAAAAGTTGTTGAAAAGTTGCATGTAACACCAAAATATTAAAGTTTTGCATGTAGTCAAACTTGATTTGAAAGTTTATCTATTCAAAAATCAAAATAAAAATATTATGGCCCCGATTCATCAAAGCAATTAAGGAAGAAATCTGGTATAAAACGCTTTGAAAAGCAGCAAAAAATATGCACAGTAATAAGTTGCGTTAAATGGGCAGATTGTAACAGCACAACTCATCTAATACATGATGAGCTGAGGTATTCCTTATTGCATGTACAGTATATATACAGTATATATATATATATATATATATGCAGTTCCTGACTGTATTAACCCTCTAGACAACGTCTGCCATACATGTAAAGCACACATCGGAAGAGGGTGTATGGTGTGGGCTCCTGCAGTGAGACCCCCATATCCAGCAGGTGATGGCTGGGTATTACAGCCAGGATCTTCTGCTAAAAAACATGGCTGGGGCAGTGCTCCACCCATGATTGTTAACCTGTTAATTGGTAAAGTGAGGCAGAGCAGTATTCATGACTGAGCTACTATCTGGTTACACTCTGGCACTTTAAAGACAAACAATACCCCAGTGTGCTGTCAGATGTGGGGCACAAAAAACTCACTTGCAGGCTACAGGTCAGGGATTTCAGGATGGCCTCCCGCTGCCTCAAATGATTGGCCCTAGCAGCCCACTGCACCTGAACTTGACCTTGCACTTCTCTAACCACCCACTAAGAGGATGTGCCCGCCTTTTCATTATCACTAGTTTCCACCCAAAGACTAGTTCAATCATTAACTATTTACTATCCTATAGAGTTAACCTAATGTTTCTATCCTATGCCCTATGCTGTTGCTAAACCACTCACTATATACCATATATACTCGAGAATAAGCCGACCCGAGTATAAGCCGAGGCACCTAATTTTGCCATGGAAAACTGGGTAAGCTTATTGACTCGAGTATAAGCCGGGAATGCATTGTCCCCTCATCCCTGTCCTGACATGTGTGGCTCCCCCCATCCTGTCCTGCCCCATCCTAGTATGCATGGCTCTGCTCACCCCCATCCTAGTATGCATGGCTCTGCTCACTCCCATCCTAGTATGCATGGCTCTGCTCACCCCCCATCCTAGTATGCATGGCTCTGCTCACCCCCTATCCTAGTATGCATGGCTCTGCTCACCCCTATCCTAGTATGAATGGCTCTGCTCCCCCATCCTAGTATGCATGGCTCTGCTCAGCCCCCATCCTAGTGTGCATGGCTCTGCTCACCCCCCATCCTAGTATGCATGGTTCTGCTCACCCATTCCTAGTATGCATGGCTCAGCTCCTCCCCCATCATGATATGCATGGCTCACACACACACACGTGCACACACACCCTCCTCGCACTCACACTCCTCGCTATTTGCACCTCCAATGGTCATGATGCCAGTATCCTCTTACTGTGCAGAGCGGTCACATGGTACTGCTTATTAAAGTCATGAAAATGCACTCCAAGCCTATGGTAGTGGAGAGGCATGCATATTCATAACTTTAATGAGCGGTACCACGTGACCACTCTGCAAAGTGAGAAGATACCGGCGCTGAGACCATTGGAGATGCAGGGACCGTGCAAGGAGGGTGAGTATGATGTCTTCAAGATGCCAGCGGCTGTAACTGCAACTATGACTGTGCCACAGCCACCGGCACATTGCGCCACTCCCCTCCCCCGCCAGCTTTCTGGACCATGACTCGTGTATAAGCCGAGGGGGTGTTTTCAGCACAAAAAAAGTGCTGAAAATCTTGGCTTTTACACGAGTATATATGGTAGTTTGTACTTATGCCATCCTAAAGTTAGTCTTATGTTTACCATGCTCTATATACTACTCACATAATACACTGCTCAAAAAAATAAAGGGAACACTAAAATAACACATTCTAGATTTGAATGAATTAAATATTCTCATTAAATACTTTGTTCTGTACAAAGTTGAATGTGCAGACAACAAAATCACACAAAAATTATCAATGGAAATCAAATTTATTAACGAATGGAGGCCTGGATTTCAAGTTACACACAAAATTAATGTGGCATGTAATGTCCTTAAAACAAGTCAAAATAATGCTCAGTAGTGTATGCGGCCTCCACGTGCCTGTATGACCTCTCTGTGCCTGTATGACCTCCCTACAATGCCTGGGCATGCTCCTGATGAGGCGGCAGATGGTCTCTTGAGGGATCTCCTTCCAGACCTGGACTAAAGCATCCACCAACTCCTGGACAGTCTGTGGTGCAACGTGAAGTTGGTGGATGGAGCGAGACATGCTGTCCCAGATGTGCTCAATTGATTCAGGTTTGGGGAACGGGCAGGCCAGGCCATAACTTCAATGCCTTCATCTTGCAGGAACTGCTGACATACTCCAGCCACATGAGGTCTGGCATTGTCCTGCATTAGGAGGAACCCAGGGCCAACCGCACCAGCATATGGTCTCAGTGTTGCTTCCTAAGTGGACAGTTTGATTTCACAGAAGTTTGATTTACTTGGAGTTATATTCTGTTTGTTTGTGTTCCCTTTATTTTTTTGAGCAGTGTACATTAACACTACATTATTTATATGCTTTACACGTTATTGTAACACATTATATAAGACGCACATCACAGGTAAATGTAAAACTGCATGACAATATACACATATATATATAAATACATATATATATATATATATGTATTTATATATATATGTATATATACAGCTCTGGCAAAAATGTTACTCCCTTTCGAAAAAGCAAACGCGAAACTCGCGTCAGGGATGGACTTGGTTCCTCGGCATTTCAATCTCCCCACTATGGGTAAGCATATTAACTAATTAAGGGCTTAACTACTTTTTTCTTTCGGCGCAATGCCACTGTGGCAATTGTGGCATTACAGAATGCTGCAGATCAGCCCCTGATGGCGGTGGCCGCATCTTACACTCAAAAAATGGGGTGACAGATTCCCTTTAAAATAGATTAAAATAAACAGTATATAGCTATTATATGGGAAGGTTTTTTTTCTATTACTAATTATATAGCCATGTATAGATTTTTTTTATCAAACATCTTTAATACCAGTTATTGGATGTTCTGTTTGGATTTACATTTTTAAACAAATTTTTTGTGCAATATTATGTTGCACAGTTGCATACATGTGCTATTAACTATGTATAAAAATCTACCTTTTCTTACTTGTCATTTTGGCTAAGCAAGATGATTGGTGCGAAATGTCAAGATCTGAAGAAAAACAATTCACATTTTGTTTATGATGACACTCTATTTGGAGATACAGTACAGACCAAAAGTTTGGACACACCTTCTCATTCAATGATTTTTCTGTATTTTCATGACTATGAAAATTGTAGAATCACACTGAAGGTATCAAAACTATGAATTAACATATGTGGAATTACACTTTACAAAAAAGTGTGAAACAACTGAAAATATGTCTTATATTCTAGGTTCTTCAAAGTAGCCACCTTTTGCTTTGATTACTGCTTTGCGCGCAGAAAAGGTGAACGGATGGACTCTACATGCCTGGTTCCCATCGTGAAGCATGGAGGAGGTGGTGTGATGGTGCGGGGGTGCTTTGCTGGTGACACTGTTGGGGATTTATTCAAAATTGAAGGCATACTGAACCAGCATGGCTACCACAGCATCTTGCAGCAGCATGCTATTCCATCCGGTTCGCGTTTAGTTGGACCATCATTTATTTTTCAACAGGTCAATGACCCCAAACACACCTCCAGACTGTGTAAGGGCTATTTGACCAAGAAGGAGAGTGTTGTGGTGCTACGCCAGATGACCTGGCCTCCACAGTCCCCAGACCTGAACCCAATCGAGATGGTTTGGGGTGAGCTGGACCGCTCACCGCTTCAATTTTGAATAAATCCCCAACAGTGTCACCAGCAAAGCACCCCCACATCATCACACCACCTCCTCCATGCTTCATGGTGGGTACTAGGCATGTAGAGTCCATCCGTTCACCTTTTCTGCGTGCAAAGCAGTAATCAAAGCAAAAGGTGGCTACTTTGAAGAACCTAGAATATAAGACATATTTTCAGTTGTTTCACACTTTTTTGTAAAGTGTAATGTATAATTCCACATGTGTTAAATCATAGTTTTGATGCCTTCAGTGTGATTCTACAATTTTCATAGTCATGAAAATACAGAAAAATCATTGAATGAGAAGGTGTGTCCAAACTTTTGGTCTGTACTGTATGTAGGCTATAATGTATGTTTCTATGTTTGGTACCTAGTGGCTATGATGTAGTCTTGAAGCCTGTCAAAGGTTTTGTTAGAAAGTCACAATAATGTCTAGAATTTGCATAATGAGAAATTGAATTTGATAACAAAATGCGAGGAAAAGGATATACACATCTACTAGTCATACTATAAACTATGGTGGGATACTTTCTGCTGTTTGTATACATTTGACATAGCACATATCACAAAATGAAAGAGAACTAAAGGGCCTTTTACATTTAGCGATGCACCAGCGATCCCGACCACGATACGACCCGGTCAGGATCGCTGGTGCATCGCTAAATGGTCGCTAGTGAGCTGCCACACAGGCAGATCTCACAGCGACTTAGCGACGCAGCAGCGGTCGTTACTTACCTTTCAGATGTGGCGATCCTGATGTCCTCCCACCCGCTTCCACACGTCGCTCGTCGGCGCCAGCAGGAAGCCCAGCAGGAAGTGCTCGACGAGAAATGGAGCTGCATGATCTCGCGCGATCAGCGACAGACAGCGGGGGAGCCGGTCGGAGGTAAGTATCACACATAGCGATATCGCTAGCAATATCGCTGCTGCGTCACCAAATCGGTGATGCTTTAGCGATATTGCTGGCGATATCGCTATGTGTAAAGGCCCATTAAGAGTGCCACTAGTATTAAAGTTATGCCAATTTGTTTGAGTGGAATTGAATTATACTTTAATTTTATAAAAATCCATATTCTCCTGAAAATTATTTTTTTTGTAATTCACACTGATCAAATTCAGAAAACTGGCATGCAGCTGCTATTTTTCTGAATTGTATTGGGTCAGAATTTTTTTTTTTTTAAAAATACTGAAAAAATATAATAGTTATTGGTTACCTGACTGAGTATCTAGACTGGGACTTTCAGTTACCACCTGGCATCAGAGGTCATTGCGTATCATAAGGTACTGATATATGTCGCAACATTGTAACGTCATGAGATGCGCCATTTTAGCATGGTGCACAGAGAGGTCTGAGGCCTGGCCGTAGCCAGAAGTACTGACTTTGGAGTAAAAGAGATCAGAGATGCAACCACAGAAAGAAGAGCTGTGGAAGACCAGACAGAAGTCAGTGTGGGCAGCCAAGACAGGTGAGCGTTGAGGTATAATTTTTCTTGTTTTTTATATCTTACGTTCACAATGCTCTGGGGTCTTAAGAAACCCCACAGCATAATAAGGAACATTCAATTTTTGGCAGTTAACTTACCTGCAAATTAAATTTCTCAGTAAAATCTGCTATGTTTGGCAAATTCTAATTTTGCTACATTGCATATGATTTGCCAGAATATAATTTGCAGATTAAAGTGTAACATACTTCAAACAATATGGTTTTTACAATAATCTCTTCATAACTTTAAAGATATTATCTCTATATTTCATAAGTCAAAGTGAAAGGGACTTTAAATCAATAGTAATGTGTATATGATAGAAATAGAGAAAACAAGCAATTTAAATCCACTCTTAAAATATCCAATTTAAAAAATGCTGCAGGCACTGTATTATCACACAGTATTAAATGGCAACACGGGGAATTGCACTGAAAAACAATTTGGTACATGCTTAAATAATGCCAAGTTTAAATGACAAAATAATCTTGCAATACAGCCATGTCACGTGTGGGGTTTACAGCCTCCAGCACCCGGTCTGTGTTAAAATGAAAACTAAAGTCTAAAAAACCTGCTAACTTTACATCGCATGCATTATTCTGGCCTGTAAAAGTGAACAAAGTAGTTCATGCTGTAGTTTTTCCTCATAGAAAATTGTCCATATGCACTGGCACACTAGGTATAATGGCTTCATTTGCTCTGAGTGTGGTCTGTGGTGTACATGAAGAGCACATAGTAAATATATACTCATCTGAATGAGCCCTTGGACATCTTTAATACGTCTGATATCTTATCATATGCTCTATCTTTGTTTTTCACATACAGAAAATTTACCCATAATACTTTATTCAAAATGTCAGCAACTCCCCTTCCCCCAAAAAAACGAAATGTCGATTTTTGTTGTCACAGTAGAAGATCAAACTCACCCATAGAAGTATAAGTAGCATTGAGAAACATGGCGTATGGATGGCATCTTAGTTCCATTTGTGTGCTATCTACTTTTCACTGACTATTTCATAGAAGCTTAATGAAACCTCCATCAGTTTTTCTTTGCATACAAGAAAAACTAGTCAAACTGTCATGGTAAAAACTGACACATTGATCAAACTTTGATAAAAATCAAATCTTAAACACTGATAAAGTTTTTAACGTATGTAAAAAAAAACAGCAAAAAAAATGGTCGCGTGAAGCAGACCTAACTCTAAGGCCTCTTTCACACATCAGTTTTTTTATGTCAGGCGCGATCCGGCACTTTTGTAAAAAAACAGATCCGTTTTTTTAATCCGCCAGATCAGTTTTTTTGTCATTGACTATCATTAGTGCCGGATTGTGCCGGATGTCCTTGCGTTGCTCCCGTTTTTTGCCAGATCAGGCAGAAATGTACATTCTGGAGGCCAGACAAAACGGTCACTGCAACGTTTTTTTTTTCTGCCGCACCCGCCTGATAGCGCCTGAAGCGGCGTATCAGGCGGCCGCAAACAATACAAGTCTATGGTGCCGGATCAGTCTTTTGTGCAATCTGGCAAAATACTGATCCGGATTCTGGAAACCAAGGACTCTCTCTCCTCGGTCCGGACATGCGTACCAAGCATTTCCAAAATCAGCGCCGGATCCATCCTTTCCATTTTTGGACGGATTGTGCCTGATGCCAAAAACCGGTGTGTGAAAGAGGCCTAAGGCAGGGGTCTCAAACTGCATTTCTTGAGGGCAGCAAACCATGCGTGTTTTCAAGATTTCCTTAGCATTGCACTAGGTGCTGGAATCATTATATGTGCAGGTGATTAAATTATCACCTGTGCATTAGAAAGAAATCCTGAAAACATGACCTGTTTGCGGCCCTTGAGGAGTGCAGTTTGAGACCTCTGCTCTAAGGGAAGGATCACAGGAATGATTTCTCCACATACGAGAAAAACTGTCCGATTATTCAGATCAGACTTTGATCAGAGTGACATCAGTGTTTCACAGACGTGGAGAGAAAACAAAGAAAAAAGTTTTTCCACCTTCTCCATTATGTCAGTCCATGAAGATCAGACCACACTCGGATGTCATCCGAATGCAGTCTGGTTATCTTTTCACAGATCCATAGACTTGCATTGCCAATTTTGATCTTAAACTTGGATCAAAATCAGATGTCTCCCGTTACTTCCACATACCACTCCGTCTAAGGAGAAAAACAGAAATGTGCACAGCCCCACAGAATATCAAAGGTTCGAGTTCTATCTGTGAAATCCACAGATGTACAATAAAAGAGAATCAGAATCTGGAATTAGTCAACTCCTGCCTGTCTGGCTGGATTGACAGGTCTCTTGGTTTACACAAATAGGAAAATGCCTGTATGAGTAACCGAGCCAAGGTGAGAAGAAGCTGGCAGAATTCTCTTCCTC
>VIAB01009163.1:6649-22701 GCA_009801035.1 Oophaga pumilio | reverse complement strand
TTTTTTTATTTTACCAAGGTTAACAGGAGAAATTGGACTGCAAACGTTGTTGTTCAATTTGTCCTGAGTACGCTGATACCACATATGTTTGGAGGAACCACTGTTTTGGCGCACAGCAGAGCTCGGAAGGGAAGGAGCGCCATTTGACTTTTCAATGCAAAATTGGCTGGAATTGAGATTGGATGCTATTTTGCATTTGAAGAGCCTCTGATGCACCTAAACAGTGGAAACTCCCCACAAGTAACACCATTTTGGAAAGTTGACTCCCTAATGAACTTATCTAGATGTGTGGTGAGCACTTTGAACCCCCAAGTGCGTCACAGAAGCTTATAATGTAGAGCCATAAAAATAAAACATCATAATTTTTCCACAAAAATGATTTCTCGCCCACAATTTTTTATTTTCCCCTGGCTAGCAGGAGAAATTGGACCCCAAACTTTGCTTTCCAATTTGTCCTGAGTACGCTGATACTCTATATGTGGGGGTAAACCACTATTTGGGTGCATGGCAGAGCTCGGCAAGGAAGGAGCGCTGTTTGACTTTTTCAATGCAGAATTGACTGGACGCCATGTCATGTTTGGAAAGCCCCTGATGTGCCTATACAGTGGAAACCCCCCACAAGTGACACCACTTTGGAAACTAGAACTCTCAAGGAACATATCTAGATGTGTGGTGAGCACTTTGAACCCCCAAGGCTTCACAGAAATTTATAACATTGAGCCATAAAATTCTAAAATCATGTTTTTCCACAAAAGTTATCTTTTCAACCCTAATTTATATTTTCCAAAGGGTAACAAGACCACAAAAGTTATTGTGCAATTTGTCCTGAGTATGCTGATACCCCATATGTGGGAATAAACCACTGTTGGGGTGCATGGCAGAGCACGGAGGGGAAGGAGCTCCTTTTGACTTTTTTCAATGAAGAATTTGCTGGAATTGAGATAGGACGCCATGTCACGTTTGGAGAGCCCCTGATGTGCCTGAACATTGGAAACCCCCCACAAATGACCCCATTTTTAAAACTAGAACCCCCCAAGTAACTTGTCTAGATGTGTCGTGAGAACTTTGAATCCCCAGATGTTTCACTAAATTTTATAACGATGGAGCGTGAAAATAAAAAAATTATATTTTTTCAACAAATATGATCTTTTATTCCCCAATTTTTTATTTTCCCAAAGGTAACAGAATAAATTGGACCCCAAGAATTATTGTGCAATTTGTACTGAGTATGCCGATACCTCATATGTGGGGGGTAAACCACTGTTTGGGCACATGGCATAGCTCAGAAGGGAAAGAGCACCATTTGACTTTTTCAACGCAGGATTGGCTGGAATTGAGATCAGACGCCATGTCACGTTTGGAGAGCCTCTGATGTATCTGAACAGTGGAAACCCCTCAATTCTAACTCCAACCCTAACTCCAACACACCCCTAACCCAAATCCCAACCCTAACCATAACCCTAACCACAAACCTAACCCTAACACACCCCTAATCCCAACCGTAACCCTAATCCTAACCCTAACCCTAATTCTAACCCTAACCCTAATGGGAAAATGGAAGTAAATAAATTTTTTTAATTTTATTATTTTTTCCCTAACTAAGGGGGTGATAAAGGAGGGTTTGATTTATTATTTATAGCGGGTTTTTATATAGGCTTTTTATGATTGGCAGCTGTCACATGCTAAAAGACGCTTTTTATTGCAAAAAATAGTGTTTACATCACCACATTTTGAGAGCTATAATTTTTCTATATTTTAGTCCACAGAGTCAAGTGAGGTCTTATTTTTTGCAGGGCGAGTTGACGCTTTTATTGTTATCATTTTTGGGAACATGACATTCTTTGATTGATTTTTATTATGAGTTTTGGGAGGCAGAATGAACAAAAACCAGCAATTCATGTATTTCTTTTTGAGGGGCGTTTATACCGTTCCGCGTGTGGTAAAATTGATAAATCACGTTTATTCTTCGGGCTAGTACGATTACAGCAATACCTCATTTCTATCATTTTGTTATGTTTTGGCGCTTTTATACAATAAAAACTATTTTATATAAAAAATAATTATTTTTGCATCGCTTTATTCTGCGAGCTATAACTTTTTTCATTTTTCACTAATGATGCTGTTTGGTGGCTCTTTTTTTGCAGGACAAGATGACGTTTTCAGCGGTACCATGTTTATTGATATCTGTCTTTTTGATTGCGTGTTATTTCACTTTTTGTTCGGTTGTATGATGATAAAGCATTGTCTTTTTGCCTTGCTTTTTTTTTAAGGGGTTCACTAAAGGGGTTAACTAGTGGGACAGATTTATAGGGGGGTGTTATGGACGCGGCGATACTAAATATGTGTACTTTTATTGCTTTTTTTATTTACATAATAATGTGTTTATTGGGGAAATAATTTTTTATTATTTATTTAGGGATTTTTTTTATATATTTTTACATGTTATTTATTTATTTTTTACATTTTTACATTGTCCCAGGGTGGGACATCACTATATATTGTCAAATCGCTGATCTGGCAGTTTGCAGAGCACTCTGTCAGATCAGCGATCTGACAGGCAGTGCAGGAGGCTTGCCGGCACCTGCTCTCAGCAGGCACTGACAAGCCATCTGCCTGCAGGACCAGGAAGGACCACGCGGCCATTTTGGAACCGGGGGCCTGCAGGGAGGAGGTCCTCGGAACAACGCAATCACATTGCATTGTTCTGAGGGTCTCAGGGAAGCATGCAATGAGCCCCCTCCCTGCTCGATGCTCCCTATGCCACCGGAACGCTGCGATCATGTTTGCCTGGGGTCAGTGACCGCTCCTGGCACTTAATGACGAGTTTCAGCTATAAGAATCAGCTGACACACGACCGTGATCGGCCAGGGCACATGGACGGGAAAGTATGTCAGATGACAGAAATGGGTCAAAGAGCAAGAGGAATAAAGCTATTAATTTTATAGATTTAATCAATTAGGCAATGTTTATATAAATAAACAAAATATGTTACAAAGGGGACAAGACAATACCGTATATTTAGTCAAAGCTACTAGACCTGTTCTCACTGGAATGGTGAAGACCTTGTGAATGAGAACAGACCTTTATTGAAAATTGCAAAGTCCTTACAGAATGCTGTGTCTCTCAACAATGAACAATGGTTCTAGGTCCAAAGCTACTTTTACCAGGTACCAGCGACTCCCACCTACCTCCACCGGTGACCTCAGATGGGG
Organism: Oophaga pumilio; assembly: GCA_009801035.1. Lineage (NCBI taxonomy): Eukaryota > Metazoa > Chordata > Amphibia > Anura > Dendrobatidae > Oophaga > Oophaga pumilio. The sequence goes on along the minus strand of VIAB01009163.1, from coordinate 19,489 downwards.
ACCAGTAAATGAGATGCTGGCTGATGAGAAGCATTCCCATCAAAGTTTTTATCCTCTTATGTTGAAGTCATCATATTATAAAGCACTGCTGTTGTGAATGTGTTAGAAATGAATACTGAACAGAAGCTCCCTCTGGTGGTTACAAACAGTACTGAACCATTCAATGAGGATTGGCAATCAGGAGTTACAGACTGGTCTTATATAAGGGAGGTTCCCTCCCATCATGGTTGCCGGTGATCAATTGTTCTTGTCTCAACTGTGGTTCATGGTTCACTTGGAAGCTTGCTGAGTCTTGCCTCTTCTCCAGCTCTCAGATAAGATATTTTCTGTTTTTTTTGTTTTTGTGATTACCTTTTGCATATTTCTCTGCATTTCTGTGAGGTTGCCAGGTCTCCCCCCCACCCTGGTGGGCTTGGGCTCCTCTCAGTTCTTCTGGAGCCAATGTTATTTGTTCATTTGCCTTTTCCAGTTTTTTCAGTGGCTGCGGCTCAGTTTTGTTACACCAGAGAACTAATTTAGGTGGTAGAGGTCGTGTGATCTCAGGTGTTTTTGCAATTAGTAGAGTTGGTATTTTTTAGGGTTTTTTGGATTGCAGTAAGTGTCCTTCCTATCCTTTTCTGTCTAGGAAGATTGGGCCCCAACGTTTGTGTCTGTGTTCCCTCTTGTCTAGCCGCCATTGCATGCTTGGGGGCTTCCTATGTTCTTTGGGGATCTGCTCCGGGGCAGCTAGCTTTCCTCTTTCTATCTTTAGGTGTAGTTAACCTCTCAGGCTGTGACGAGGCGTCTAGGACCAACGTAAGTATGCTCCACGGCTGCCTTTAGTTGTGGTGGTTAGTCAGGGTACTGCAATCCAGTAGATTCCAACCTCTCTGGTGTATTGCCGTTTTTGCCTGCTCTCCTCAGCTACCAAATCATAACACACTGCATACTAACAGTTGCTCATTTTCCTTTCTACACAGCTAATTCTTCTCTTTGTAGAAAGAAAAAGTCTCTTGCACCTCCATGACTTATTCCCCTCTTCAGCTCCTGACTAGAGTTGAGAGAATATCTTCGGCTCCCTCCTTATTATGCAAGCTATAGCGCTTACTGAATAAGCTGCAGCGGGAACCCGGATGCCTGGAGCGCTCCTGCTGATCAGTTGTTCACCACCACAGCTGCATGTGTCGCGGCTGTGTGATAGTCACAACACATGCATGGAGAGTCCAACAAACAGGCTCTCCATGCATGTGTTGTGACTGTCACACTGCTGCGACACATGCAGCTGCGGCGCTGAACAGCTGAACAGTAGGAGTACTCCAGGTATCTGGGTTCCTGCCGCAGCTTATTTGGTAAGCAGTACAGCTTGCCAAATAAGTGGGGAGCTGAATATATTCACTCATCTCTAATCGTGACCCAGCTGTTCCGCTCCTCTCCTCTGCCATAGACTTTTGCAGTGATTTATGACTTGTGCAGAGATAATTCAATTCCCGTTTCTACATAGAGCTTTGAAGGATTCACATAATCAGTGTTTAATCATCTGATGTCATAAACCTAATGGAAAACAGAAGAATTAACTGGGTAGAAGGACAAGATGAGCAATTGTAAGTACACAGTGCTACATAATATGATGACTGCAAAATATATAGAGGATAAAAACTTTGATGAGAGTGCTTAAGGATATCTGCCTCCCAGAAGGTCACAGGCAGGAAATACTAACACCATATTTCCTAACATAATAGCTTTCCATACATATGAGACCTTACATATACTGGCCTACTGGTTAATATTAATTTTGGGCTAATAAGCAGGCTGCAAAGCAATGCAAGTGAATGCATTGCATTCGGCACTGAGCCACGATGCCAAAAATATGTTTCCCATACCTATAGAACCTACATTTATTAATTGTTATTGCAGTTTATCACATATCAATCAATTTTCTGTAACATGTGACTATTCATGTACACCACCTCCTAATCATTAGAGATGAGCAGACATGCTCGGAAAACATTCGCCAATCTCAAATTCAGTACTTACGGAGCACATTCGGATTCGTGTTCGCTTTCACAAGCATTTTTACTCAAAGTCAGCAAAAGTCGGTAACAGTTTGGTAAATCATCGTGCTTCCACTAATGCTTTTGTATTACTTTGGCTATGATAGTGGTTGCTGTATGATGTGCGGAGGGAACGTGCTTGATGAGGCGAGGGTGTATGGAGGGGTTAAAGGAGTGTCTGAGGACTTAAAAATCTTTAGGCCTAATTTAGTGGTGCAGTCACGTAGCCTAATTAGCTATCCAAATCATTTGTGCTAAAATATGACTCAGTGGCAAATCATAAGTTAAGATTTCCACTTAAAAATCATTAGGCTTAACAAAATAGCTGAACCCACTACACACAATTAACTACTCCGAATCCATTGTGCTAAAACTGTTTCAGTGGCAAATCAGAAGGCCAGATTTCCACTTAAAAATCATTAAGCATAACAGAGTTGTTCAGGAACACTAGCTAAGAAAATAAATAGTGATTGTTCATTTAGTGACAGGTGACTGATAGCTGTGGGCCTAAAAATGTGAAACAGCAGGATACAGAAGGGGAAGGCTACTTACAACAGGAGTTGGAAAAAGCGAAGTTGTGGTGGGAGGGGGAATAGGCTTGGTGTTCGACGTGTACGTGGGTTAGGTGTCAACGTGAATGAAAGCTCACCTGAAAGCTCACCTGAACAAAAACCGTCTCGTCCTATCCAAAGACCATTGACATCTGATACATTTTTTCATGTTGGATCCGGAGCTGGACAAAGTGAGGTCCGAGCAGAATCCAGACCCTTTTCACCAGACGTTAACCACCAAGGGTGGAGGTGATCCTGATGAGACTCAGATACCAGAGGCGTACACAGACTGCACTGTGGTCTCAGGGCAGGAAGAGGAGGAGGGTGACTCTAAGGGTGAGGAGTGTGAAAACAGAAAGGATGACGATGAGGTTGTAGATCCTACTTGGTGTGAACTCAGAGGTATACAGCTGAGTATTTCAACAGAAGAAATGGAGGAGGAGGAAAATAAGATTACATTGCGATTCCCACACAGAAATGAGGTGACGCAACCATGACATGCACTGCATTCTCAGCCCCAACTCTGGCTGTGGCCAGCGTCCGTCACGAGTGTGCAGTTCGCAGGGGCAGCAAGGGTTGCCTAGCCTGGGCAATTTTTGAGACTGCAAAGGATGACCAAACACACATTATCTGTCAAATTTGGAAAAATAATTCAGTAGAGTCAAAAATTTCAATAATTTGACAGCTACATGCATGAATCAGCACATGTACGATCAACATGTCTCACTGCACTAAAATGCAGACTAGCGGGCCTCGCCAACAACCAGCTGTCCCATTAATTCCATCTGTTGCTTCTTCCTCCTCTATCACCATTCCAAGTGTTCACACACAGGTCTCCGGATGCAAAAGCTACAACTGTTTACCCGCCACAGTCAGGGTGAGTGAGAGCCAGTCAGCTGTTATGGAAGTAGATGTTTAGAGGTCGAGTTCCTGCTTCTGCACAGGGGGAATCTCGAGCCATTCCCGCTGCGGTCCCCCATCCGTCTCTGGCCGCAGTAGAGCCTCCTCAGCAGAGACGTTGGTCCCAGCGTCTTGCACAGCCTAATACTGTGCAGAGGATTACTGCTGTCTCTCCAGATTCTGCTATTGTAGCCAGTACTGGTCAGCGGCGAGCAGACGTCTTTGGGACTAAGTCCTGCGTTTCCCCTTCTGAGCATGCCCAGGGTAAGATCTCTCATTGGAGATCATTGGTCACATGCTCAGGTACTGCAGCAACTCCTATTGGTCCGCCAGGAAGGTCCTGAAACTGCTTGTGTTCTGAAACAGTTTCTCATTGTTTCTTTTCTGGAAGGTCTTGTAGTTGCTGCTATAAAAGGGTTGCATGGCCGCACGGTCATGCGCTAGTATCAATTGTGTTATGTGCTTTGCGCCAATGTGATCATGCACGTATGCGGTTAGAGCTCGGCTGAAATAAGCCCCTAGAATACCGGCACCTCCGGTGAGGAGTTTTGTATGCACGTGTTCAGGGCTTGGCTGAAATAGCTTCTAGAATACCGGCTACTCCGGTGAGGAGCTGCTTGTTTGCGTTGCTGACTGCATAACCACGGACTGCTATCTGCACAGCAGTTATCTGTGTACCCCTGTGGTGTTAACAGGACACAGTCTCTATCTCTGCATCTCTACCTCAGCGACTCTGTGGTGTAACAGAGCTCGCTTATACCGCCATATCCTGTCATCTTATTAGCAGAAGGCTCTGCCTGCACGGTGGACCCCGAGCTGCGAACGCATCTATTATATATTTATTTATACTAGCACAACATATCTTTCTCAATCCACCATAACATCTCTGCCTTTACCTCACTCACAGTCCAGCAGTTTGTCCTGTTCTCCATTCTCTGCCCTCTCTCAGCACAGCAGTCAGCTCTCGGTCCCTTAGTTGTGGTAACATAAAAGGATGTTTCCTCCTACATGTGGCAAAGCTAAGATCTTGAACTCCACCATCTCCAATCTGTAGGCCACGGAAATGCTGCTTTTCTGCCTGAAGAATAAAGACAGTTTCTGAATGTTGATGGCTGTCGTCATCCCTCAGTGCCAGTTGCCCAGTCACCATTATTTCTCAAACAGAGCTGTGACTTCTCTACACCAGCATGTCACTGACAACATCACCTGTTCCCTGAAAAAATGTATGTCTACCAGGGTGTATTTCACCACTAACACCTTGACGAGTAAACTTGATCAGGGGCGTTACATCTCGCTGACTAGGCACTGGGTGACTCTGGTGGCTGTGGAGGCAGCCAATCAAGGGTTTGCTCCACAAGTCTTTGAATCTCCAAGGTTTGCAGGACAAACCTCTGTATCTAATAGTTCCTCTACTGCTTGTCTTTTCCACCTGTGATCTCAACCCCTCCCTTAATCAGACACATGTTCATACAGTGCAGATAGAATCTCCCCCACCTCCGTACTCTGCAATCATGGCAGTGTTTAAATTAATATGCCGTGGAGATCACACTCTCACAGCTCAAGAGTTGTGTACAGCTGTCCAGGCTGTGTTAGAGCAACGGGTGTCTCCACTAAACCTGGAGCCAGGGAAGGCCATATGTGATAACTGTGCAAATCTGGTGGTGGCACTACACTGTGGCAACCTCATACATATGCCTTGCATGCCTCACATCCTCAACCTGGTGGTACAGCAACTTCCCCGCCACTATCCTGGACTGGATGCGCTGCTGCAGAAAGCATGGGTGTTGTGTGCCCACTTCCGACGACCGCACCCTGCAGGTCATCAACTTGCATTGCTACAGCGTTCTTTCGGCCTACCGGTTAATCATTTGATTAGCAGTGTTCCAACATGGTGGAATTACACTCTGCACATGTTGCAGCATTTGTGGCAGCCACAATAAGCCTTGTTGCAGTATGTCCTTTTGAATAGCATGGGCCAACGCAGTCCGGACATGGTGCGAGTCACGCTTGTGGAGTGCGCATAGGTGCAGGACCTCTCCACTCTTCTGCATAGTTTTGAAATGGCTAATAAGATGGTTAGCTCTGACATTGATGTCATTAGCATCAATATTCCGGTCTTCTACATGCTGGAGCACACTTTGAATGGTCTACGTGAGGAGGTGATGGTCCTAGAGGAAGAGTTGGAAGCAAAGGAGGATGTAAAAGGGATAACAATATCTCAAATTTCCAGACTGTCATCACACAGGCAGGTGCCAAGGGAGGGTGGCATACAGCAATCAAGTGGGACTCATGGTAAAGAACAAACTGTTAGCGAAGAAGAAGGAGCCAAGAAATAACTGGAGGAGGATGAGGTGATGGACACGCAACAGTTAGGAGATGAAGAGGATAATGATTTGCACTTTGTTGTCTGTGGTTGGCAGGAGGGGACGGAGGAAGCAACCTTGAGTGTTACCCCGTCCCCAAAACAGCATCGACTTGGACCTCATGGAAGTGCCAGACACATGAGCGTCTTCTTGTGGCATCTTCAACGTGATGTTTGTATTCTTACGGTTAGAAATAAGGCTGACTATTGGGTTGCCACTCTGTTGGATCCACTGTACAAGAGTAAATTTAGCCAGATGCTCCCCCCCAGAAAGGGATGCATGCACGCTGGAGTATCGAAACACATTTGTAGATAATCTTAAGAGTGGTTTTCCCCAAGACAGCTTTTTGTCACCCCTTAAGGTGTTGTGTATACATTTGGTTTGGCCTTCAATTGAATCTAATCGGGTTTCTGTAAGTTTGTTGAACCATTCGTCAAACATGTTCGGCGAACGTCTAATCATTCGGGTAAATCAAACCTTGAAAGGTTCGCTCATTTCTAATACAGATTAGACATCAGAAAAAACTTTTTGACAGTGAGGGTGAACAATGAGTGGACAGGCTTCCATGTGAGGTGATGATTTCTCCTTCAATGGAAGTATTCAGAGGAAGGATAGACATCTTAGATTCAAAATCAAATTAGCTTTAAGAGACAAACCATACATGTGAACATAAATCCCTTAAAATTTCAAAACTTTAATATATTATATATAAAAAACACCATCCCAGTGACAAAAAACGGGTTTTGATACCCAGATTGTAAGACCAATTATAACAATTTGCCTGTGGATACTCTACAGTATTCCTGGATGTCCCTGCCTTGCCGTGGAGGTTGGCACCATAAAAGTACGATCTGGCGCCCCCACTCAACGTGAGCTATCCCTCACACCCCTGTTAAGGCTCTAACGCTATAGGCAGGAAAACAATATCCAAATAGAAAGAGATGAAAAGAGCCTTTGTTTAATTAGTTAGGCACACAATATATACATATCTTACCACCACAGACAATCAGATATTTTGAAACCATACATATGCCAGCCTCATATTAATCCTCATACTGATAAATATAATTGAATATATCTCAAAATTGTGGGAGTACTAAGAAAAATAGGAGCAACCATAGATAGATAAATATACTCCTTCCTGTGTTATTGCTGTTCTGCATTGAATAGATAAATTTCACAGGAACGTAACCTCAGATGCACCACAGAAAAAAGAAGTATATACTCAAAAAAAATAGATGAGGTAAACTTAACATGAGCTGGGCAACCCCAGTATCTAGGCCATCACAGATCAGCAGTTCCCAGAGGAGCAAAGTTTGCACGGTAAAGTCATTTTCCATCCCCAGAGTCACTGGCCAAGCCTCTGTCTCTACTGGAGAATATAAGCTCTGATGTTCAGCAAGGTCCTTTCTCTCTCTCTATCCTGTAGAGTACAGTTTTAACTCTTATGGTAAGCAGAGTTTTCTCTTTCACACATACAGTGTAAGCTCTTATGATCAGCGGAGTTTTCTCTTTCTTTTGCAGAATGTAAGCTCCTATGGTCAACACGCTTCTCTCTCTCATTCCTCTTTCCCACCTGCATTTTCTGAGTAAATTGAAGCTTTCTAGTATTGATTATTGTCATCTATTCTGTAGTACTGCTACTGTTTCAGCTACCACTGCTGAACATAAACTGCCAGACATCTCCATGTCTGCCCTTTTCTACGTATTCACCATGTAGCTGCTGCCACTGTCTTGGATCAATCAAGCCAGCCACACATCTGGCTGCCTGCCTGTCATGCTGTGACTGTACGTGATTAAGGAAAGGGGCCCTGAACTATCCCAACTCCAAATCTCCTGTATTCCCTATTCTAGCTTCTCCCCCTCCCCCAGGAGGCCTAGGACAGAAATGCTTGTGTATTAACACGTAAGACAGACAGGAATAACAGAAAGCAACAAACATACAAAACACTCAACAATGGTGAAGAGATATATAGGGAAAGATAGGAGGAATGTATCAACTAAATGGGAATAGGACAAGGATGAAAGCATACACCCAAAAACAGCATGCAACTATCTCCAGTAGCAACAACAACCTCCAACTCAGCACAACGACTCCAAGGAGCTAGGAAGCAAAGCTTTCACTGGCAAGGAAGAGAAGGTCTGACCAGATTGTATATAGCGAGGAAATGATCAGGTCAAGAACAGCTGTGAGATGGAGCTGCAAGTTTCTAACCAGCATAGAAAGGGTCGTTAACTTCTTGAGCACCAAAGCAAACTAAATCCATTTAATATGAAACACAAACACATTGGCTAAATAGAAGATTTGATATTCACAATACATCATGATCTTCTAACCCCAGATCTCTCATGAGAATGTGACCCACTCATGACAGTACCCCCCCTTTTACAAGGGGCTTCAGAACCCTCGGAGCCAGGTTTATCTGAATGAGCCAAATGAAATGGCAATATCACTCTACCGGCATTAGCCTCAGATGCAGGCACCCATATCATCTCCTCCAGACCAAACCCCTTCCAATGTACCAGGTACTCTGCAGAGAAAGCAAACCATATGGGAAAAAATTATTTTCACTACCTGAAATTCTAAAGTGCCATCAATAATAATCAGTGAAAAACATTATGGATCTTGAGAATTGGAGGAAGCTTGAGACGAAAAGCTACAGGGTTGGTTACGGTGACTACTTTATACGGACCATTAAACCTAGGACCTAATTTCCAAGAGGGAACGTTCAAGTTTTAGTGGACAGCTATACTAAATCATTCATCCCCTGTTTGGACCTGACAATCGTATCTTATCAACCATGTGTTTGTATTTGTCCTCCATGATCTTTAAATTATTCTGAGCCCTTTCCCACATAGATGAGAGTGAACAAGAACATTTTTACTCCCCAGGAACCCCTGAAGACTCATCTTTACTGAAAGTAAAGAGTTGTGGATTGAAGCCATATGCGTCAAAAAATGGCGACTTACCAGTGGACTCGCTACGATGATTGTTTAAAGCAAACTCAGCAAGTGGTAAAAATGAAGACAATCCTCCTGGTTATCTCACACCAAACATCTGAGGTATGTCTCCAAACTTTGGTTTAGGCATTCAGTCTGACAACTAGTTTGAGGATGGAAAACTAAGGAAACGGATAGATGCATTCCTAAACAGGAACAAAAAGCCCTCCAAAATTTAGATACAAATTGGATCCCCCCAATCTGACACCACATTGGAGGGAGCCCCATGAAGCTTCACAATCTCAGTGACAAACACCTGAGCCAGTGTCTTGGTGTTATGGATAACAGGTAAAGCAATGAAGTGCGCCATTTTACTAAACCTATCCACCACAACTAAGATAACCTTTTTACCAGAGGATGAAGTAATATCCATAATGAAATCCATGGATAAATGAGTCTGTGGTTGGTCAGGAATGGTTAATGGTAAAAAAAAGTCCCAGACAGACAAGTATGCGGCGTCTTGGAGTGCGCAGATACTACATGAGGACACAAAGTCAACTACATCTTTAAGCAACCTTGGCCACCAAAAAACGACGAGAACTTGAAAAGGATTAGACAAAGTCTTAGGAGAAATCAGAATGTTTTAAAAAAAAATTAAAGAATTTGAAGTACTTTTTGGGAAAATTTGACAAAGCTAGCTAATTTGAATCTGAAAAGATTAGCTCATCTCAAAATACATTTAAAATTTAAGTGCTAATTTTTTTACATCTTATATATGAGACACATTACATTTTCTGAAATCATTTTATCAGCAAATTGGTTCAGTGGTTAACACTGTAGAATTGCACTGAAATCCCACCAAACTCAACATCTGCAAAGAGTTTTTATTTTCTTCCTGTATTTGCGTGGGTTTCCACCAGGCATGTCAATTTTCTCCCTCATTCTAATGACATACTAATAGGGAAATTATATTGTGAGCTCCAGTCTGGACAGCAATGATGATGTTTGTAAAGCACTATGGAATTAAGTGTGCTGTAGAAATAAATAAGAAACAAAATGTTTTCTTATTCTGACTAAAGTCTTAAGAAAAATGTATCGTAAACACTGGTGACAATTGCTGGAACATAGATGATTTTCATATTGATATCTATACTTTTACAAATAAGCACAATCCAACATTCATCACAATAAAATAACACTTCAGTGGCTTGATGTTCAATATACCCGTGACATTAATAAATGTAATGCTTAAAAAACCTATACACACAGGTGTGTCTGAAGTGTTCCTTGTTTTACTCCACAGGAACATTAACCAGTAAAAAAAATAATAAATAGGAAGAATAAAAAAAACCCTAGTGGAGAGATTATGTTTGGTAATAAAAGCTACATATGACGTCTGCATGTCAAGTATTCAATTTATGCTTATTGATAAATCAAAGACCATAAACATCTTCAGAATTCTTCTTCATTGAAGAACCTTCTCTAAAATGGTTGTATATACCCGTATATATAATGTATAATGATGTCTTTGTGAGTTTGACTTGTTTTCACCCTATTTAAATTCAGTTAGATTAAACTAAAAGCATTTGTATAGAAACTAATCGGCTCATGAACTGGAGATTGTTTCTCTAATTTACCAGCTGCTGCAAATTATTTTCTTCTGATCATTTTGAATTTCATTATCTGCCAGCCCCCCAAACTGTGTGTTTCTTATTGCCTTCTGTGTTCAAATAGCCCACCTGTTTCTAATTTGTCAAACTACACAAGCCCGCATTAGCCTCTTTACATTGCACATCACAGCTGCTGGACTGCAATCTTTGTACATCAGTAACCCAGTCATATACCATAGTGCTAAGGTGACAAATTAACCAGCTAAAGCTACACTGACATCTGAAAACGCCAACTTAATGTATACTGATTGTAAGCCAATGAAACACTATCAAATTAATTACGACATGATTTTAAGTTTGTATTTCTTTTTTAATCATACTTTTATAATATTTATCCAAAACTAGTAACACAAGTATTAAGGGTCATTAATAAAGAAATTACAGTTTGTTTACTGGGTGCAATTATGCAAGTCATTAAAGCAATGTGTGAAATATATGTGAAGAGCTTTGTAAATACTGGCGAGTTCTTTGTGTCTTTTTTTGTTTGATTATGATTAATTTATACAGGCCCACGGTAAATTGTTTTATTTGATTTGCTCTTTTACTATAAGTTTTATAGCTTAGCCTCGGCTCATGGTTGTTGAAGCCCAATGAGTGGAAATGTGTTGGATTAAATATTGTGCAAGGTTGAGTTTCACACATTTTTGGTATCTAATTAAATAAACCGAGCCAAGGCAAGTGTGACCAATAATAACAAACTGTAAAGTCCTATAATAGACTAACGCTTTGGACACCAGATTTTCTGTGTGTTCTGTAACTGCTGTGAAATGGAGCCAGTGGAAGCAATGCGTAGAAGAAATTTTATTGTCTGATCCGTGCAGATGGGATGAGACCATAATACGCAACCCATCTGCCTGCTGAGCTTGCTGCAAAGCCATATAGCTGTTCAAAAAGAGGTGGAAAAGGGACCAGTAAAGTAATTTGGGAGCTCAGTTGTGCTCGAATAACTTGTATTGTAAAGAACAAGTTTAGAACTGTAAAGGTCATTCCAGGTTTTTGTATGCCAGTATGATAATGGGCCACTGTATGATTTGTTTCACAAAAGTTGTATATTATACTCGCAAAATATCATCAGCAAAGGATTATTATAAGTGTTTCACCAAATGATTACTTCTCTACCTCTCTCTTAAAGTATGATGAAAGTACCAACCTTACTGTAGATCTGTTTTGAAAATATTTAATGTGACTGAAAATCAATCCATTCGCATGAATGCATTTCTACATGCTATATGTTTTACAATGGATTCATAAATGTGAGAACAGAGTTTACACACAGTACCAAAGTGATGCAAAACAGTGTATTTAAATGAAAAAGACAGAAAACATAGAAAATATAAAAATACACACAAAGTATCAAATTAAAAGATGTGAAATGTAATTAAAAGCTATGCACAGTGCAAAGCAAAATAAACTAAGGGAATTAAAAAAAACAGAATATGCAACTTGTATAACAACAGGAAATGGAAGAATGAGGATGCAATGTATTAAGCCTCAATGACTTCATCTGTGGAAGTCCTGTGTTGTATTTTGTAACTTTCAAAATGTATCCAATGAGAGTAGATCCTGTACATCTGAACTCAGCTCTCAACTTCGTCAAACTCAATTTTTTTTTATTCTTGAAATTCCAATTTATTAAGACTGACATTCAGCATGCCAGTCTAAATGAAGAAAGCATTGTAATACAGGAATGATGTGTATCTTCGTACCGTGTTAGCCAGTAGATAGGAAAATATTTAGAGTTGAGAGTCCTCAGTGGTTGATACCTTTTAATGGCTAACTGAAAAGATGGTAACAAATTGCAAGCTTTCGAGACTACTCAGGTCTCTTCATCAGGCGAAGACTAATACAACATCTGAAGAATCACATATACACAAAATAGCACAGAAATAACACAATAGATAAGACAAGTGATGTGAAGCAGGACTGGCTTTGTCCTTCAGATAAATAAGGTAATTGCCAGAATCTCTGCAGCACAATCTTCCATGAATTCATACATATATAAATTCACCTGATCTCAGATATCTAATTATACATTTATTTGTAAAATATCAGACAAGCCATTTTTATTCTATTTGTAATGACGCATCAATGTAATCCATTAGACTATTTTAGAAATGCACAGGTACACCGCACAACAACACTTATCTATCAATTAGCTGCAATTTATATGATGCAAAGGCTCTAGGATACTGCATAGATTGACAGTTAACAGAAACATGTTATTTTAATTAGATGTAATTAGGGGACATACAATAGAAGTAATTATAGGTTTAATTTAAAATAGAAGCTATTTACAGCTAGAAACAGTGTATCAATCTTTATACACTTTATTAAGATAAAAGAGGATTGCAGAAACATTGCTATTGTTCTAAAGCATTAGTATATT
>VIAB01009162.1:31928-43552 GCA_009801035.1 Oophaga pumilio | reverse complement strand
ATCGGCTTATACACGAGTATATACGGTAACTCATTTTGCAGACGAAAATAGATGTAACCTGAAGGCTATAAAGATGAAACGGTGCAAAATTTTGGAAAAAATCAAATTGCAATAAATAATTTTTAGCCAAAAAAATACATGCAAATACAAAAGGGAGTCGATCACTCCAAATTTACACTTCAAAGCTAACCACATGTCCTTATAGGATCCATGTGCAAGAAGCAAGATGGCGTCACTTTCTCATTTTATTTAAATGGTGACAAAAAAAATAAAAAAAATTGTAATTAAAAAAAGGTCGCCATTTTTCTGGATCTCTGACTGGGTGAGGCTGAAATTTTTATTGATACCATTTTGGGGTAGATACGATGTTTGATCGTCCGTTATTGCATTTTATTGCAATGTTGCAGCAACCAAAAATACGTAATTATGGAATTTTGATTTTTTTTTCTCATTACACCATTTACCGATCGGATTAATTTGCTTTATATTTTGATAGATCGGGCGTTTCTGAATGCAGCGATACTAAATATGTGTATTTTTTTATTGTTTTATTTTGAATGTGGCAAAAAGTAGATGATTTGAGCTTTTATTTTTTTTATTTTTACATTTTTTTTAAAACTTTTTTTTTCACTTTTTACTAGCTTCAATAGTCTCCATGGGAGACTTGAAACGCCAATCGTCTGTGCTACACATAGCAGAGCTTCAGCCCTATGTGTAGCAGAAATCATCATCCCCTATGAACGTCGGCCATGGGCTGGCGTTCATAAAAGATTTACAGTAACAGACATGGGGTCTTCTGCAGAATCCAGACTGTCATAACAACCCATCGACGCCCCGCAATCACGTGACAGAGGCGCTGATAGGCGTTTATTGTAGCGCGCTTTTATTCGGTGTGTGTCAAATGCTGCTGTTAGAGATCGACAGCGGCGTTTAACTTCTCAACAGCCGCGGGTGGATCACGATTCCATCCGCGGCTGTTAGAGGCACATGTCAACTGATCAGATCAGCTGTCATGTGCAGGAAAAGATACGGGCTCAAGTTCAAGGACATAACCTTGGACGTACCTATACGTCCAAGGTCGTGAAGGGGTTAAGTAAAAAGAAAAATGTCTCCAGTGGCGTCCATATCCTTTAAGATACGCAAACTGTATATAGGGGTAAAATTGTCATAGTTTTTGCTTTTACTATATTGATTGTTATATTGCTCCCATAATTAGATTCCCAAATCTTTAAAGTCTTGCAGCTAAGACTTGTAGTCAGTACACGCTAGTAAGGAATGTAAAACCCAGAGGTAGTGGAGCCTCCAGGACATTTCGCAATTGTGCCTCTTCCTCTGACCAGGCACAAATTTTTTTTCCATGTACCAAAAGTATGTATTCATTACAGAAGTACCATATTAAACCACAGACAAAACCTTCAGAGCCTCATTTACACAGATGGGAGCAATTTTGTTTGCTTAGTCGACTGCTTCCACTACACGTAGACCTCCGCCCCGAGGCTTGTGATAACATTTCCTGTGCTCTTGGTCGTCAATCAGAGCCATATAGGGTGGGGATAAGGTAAGGACAGCTTGAAATAATTCTGAAGTATCCCCACCTCTCTGGCTGGATAAAACTGATGGTAGCTTGGGGGGCAAACGACCTGACCCGTAAACACATTCCTCTGGCAATCTTCAATCTCTTGACATCTACATGATGGGAATCAACAATGGGGTGGAAATTATATACCCAACTCCATAAGAGATATCTTGAGGATTGTGGCCCATTAGGCACTGCCCAAATATTCAGTCCACCCTGCCTATGAGGGTTTATTGTGGTAAGAAGAGTGTTCAACTCTTTGGTCAAAGTCATTTAAGACTTATTTCTACAGTATAATTCTCTCTTAGTAAATCATTATTTATTACCCGCAACCAGTCGACGTCTATCCAGTGTTTCTGAGTTATTATGGGACGGGCTGTAAAGACCGTATGATTTACAGCCATTGTTATATAGTACATGGGTGTATTCACTTGTGTAGCTGGCTTCAAAGCAGTGACGTGGAAGTGCTACCCATACATGGATGATCGACAATGCTGATGGACTGCTCTAATGGGCATCATTGTGATTTAGGGCGCTAATGTGGCCTCTCGTGGTAATTTGGTTGGCTGTGATCTATCACACACTTTACCTAATTAGAGGCTACGAGGTGAGCTCAATGCTGCCGCAGATTTATCCTGCTGACAGAGGAGACAGAGTGCAATGCGAGATGACGGGCGGTTACGGATCACTCATTGGTGATGCCCAGTAGGCAAGTTCAAAGTGGAGGAATGCCCTGACTAAAATTTTTGACCCCTGTGGAAGTCCAGCTTGAGATGCATTAAAGTGACTTAGCTCTGGGTCAGACCGTTATGGCTAATGTACATGTGGATTTCTGGAAAGCAACAGGAATTTTTTTTTAAGGAAATTCACATGTAAATCCCCATTGTTAAGCACCTGACCTGAATCCAGTCTTTGCTTATCTCAACTCGGTTGGCTGAACTCTGTTGTGCTCCTCGTCAGGCTTTGCAGATGGCCCTATGTGAATCTATGTAATCATCTGCCTGGGCCTATGTAAGGCCTACCAAGACACACACCTGTGTGTTGGTTTTCACACTTTCTAGTTGCTCTGGAGTTCTGTCTGCTACCTGTTCCCGGTCTTCCAGGACCTCTGCTACTTGTTCCTAGTCTTCCAGGACCTCTGACACCTGTTCCCAGTCTTCCAGAACATTTGCTACTGTTCCCAGTCTACAAGGACCTCTGCTAACTGTCTGCAGTGTTCCAGGACCTCTGTTACCTATTCCCGCTCTTCCAGCACATCTGCTACATGTTCCTGGTCTTCTTGGATCTTTGATACCTGTCTGTGGTCTTCAAGGACCTTTTCTACCTGTTCCCAGTCTTCCAGGACCTCTGCAACGTGTCCGCCTGTGGCTTCCAGGATGTCTCCTGTCCACCTGCACCTTCCAGGACCTCTTCTACCTGTTCCCGGTCTTCTAGGACCTTTGCTACTGTTCCCAGTCTACAAGGACCTCTGCTAACTGTCTGCATTTTTCCTGCACCTCTGCTACCTTTTCCTGGACTTCTAGGATGTTTGCTACCTGTCTGTGGTCTTCCAGGACCTTTTCTACCTGTTCCTGGTTTCCCAAGACATCTGCAGCGTGTCTGCCTATGGCTTTCAGGACTTCTCCTGTCCACCTGCAGCTTCCAGGACTTGTCCTACCTGTCCCCAGTCTTCCAGGACCTCTCCTACCTGTTCCCAGACTTCCAGGACATCAGCTACCTGTTTGCGGTCTTCCAGGAAATCTGTTACCTGTTTCTGGTCTTCCAAGACCTCTGCTACCTATTCCTGGTCTTCCAGGACCTCTGCGACATGTCTGCTTGTGGTTTCCAGGATGTCTCCTGTCACCCTGCAGCTTCCAGGACCTCCGCTACCTGCACCCAGTTTTCCAGGATCCCTGCTTTAATTGCCTGCTGTATCGACGTCCGTGGCCCGTGTGCCCATCCGGAACTTGAGCGTTGAGGATCCACCTCACCTAGTAAGCCTGAGACCCATTTCATAAAATCCGCATGTCAAGCTCCAGCGGCTGATGTGAAAATTGCAAGATTACAAATATAGTTTTATAGGAGTAGTGTTAGGTAATCTAGGACAGGTTTTATTGTTCGAGGCCTCGGGGCAGCCGAACTTGAGCTACAAAATTATTAATTTTTTTAATAAAAATCGTTATAACTCAGAGGAAAAAGCTGAAAACAATAGTTGTGAAATCCCAGCCTCAAACTGCAGCGTGTCACGTTAATTGACGTGAGTTGATCTTCTTAATCTTCGCTATTCTTTATGATTTCATACACTTGACATTTAAAAAAAAAAACGATAATATTAGTTCTTCTTAAGAAAAAGCAATAAAAAATAGCGATTCAAATCTGCTTTCATGACGGTTCTGTTGTATTAGAACTCTGCATTGTATCGTTCCTTTATTATTCCTCCTGTATAAAAAAGAAAACTGACAACTGGGTGTTACCATTCATTTATCAGACAGGTAGGCGTGTCCCTACAGAATCTGATGCTGACGACGCTGATTGGGCAGTCGTCAACTTACTCCTAAATTTCTTGGAGGAGCAACAGCGGATTGGCACAATGGGGCTATGCTCCTGGATTAAATACAATTATTTACTAAAACGGGAGATTGGGCGGGTCCTCTTTAAATTAAATTTAAAGGGTTTGTCCACTACTAGAAAATCCATTATTAATGAGCCCTGGGGAGGTAAAAAAAAAAAGAAAAAAGATACTCACCTTCTGGAGTAGCGCTGTGCCTCCATGTTCAGCACTGCATACTCCCCCGTAGTCCCTTCGGAGGTGTCACATGACCACTGCAGCTAATCACCGGTTACTGATCAGCTGCAGTGTTCACTTTCATCAAAGTGTGAGAATGTTTTTTTGTTTTTTTCACCCCCTTCTCCTCATTAATAAGTGATTGCCCAATCTAGTAGTGGAAAACCCCTTTAAGGTTCTGTTCAAACTTGTTCTGGAGGACTTCACTGAGGTTTCTGTCCATTTTTCCAGGATTGTTGGTGACAAGATGCAGTATCACATTCTTTTGGTCAAAATTGCAAAAAACTTGATGAACCCTGTTAAAGTCAATAGCGTTTGTCGTCGGCCATTGGAAACCCTTCCTTCTGCCCCCGAAGCAGACAGATGGAAGTTTGTACAACGTCAGGGTCAGACTACACAGACCTGTTTGTAGTCTGTAACCATGGAGATGCATAGGTCTGCACCGGAGTTGCAGACACAGAAATGTCGGAGTTCTTAATTAGGTCTGTATGCAAATAGGCTTCGTTATATTTCAGTTGGAGAAATAAAAATAATGTTTTTGAAAAAGAAGTAGGTTTCAAAATTGTAGCTTGCATTTAAGAATCCTGTGTGGACGGGTTTTTTTAGACTGTCCTAATGGAGCACAGCAGAGGGCTTTTTGGGTGTGCGTACTAGTTATAGTTTTGACTTTGAAGAATCATCTCATCAGTCGTGTCTATTCATTAGGCCTCGGAGACTCGTCCATTTTTCCCTCAACAGGGTCGCACCACTGCCTATAGCAGCTACTTGGGTTATCACTATGATATACACGCATGCATTAAAGGAATTGTATCATAGAAAAATTACCTATTGTTTAAATCAGGTTTTTGTGTAAAAAATAATTTGACAATTTTTTTTTCTCAAATCGCAATCTTTGTCAAAAAAACTAAATTAGTTAATCTTGCAATTTTCATACTGGCCACTGGGACTCTTTTTTTAGACTTCTGTTTCCTGTTCTTTCAGGGATAATTTTCAGCAGTTTCCTTATCATCAGAGTCAGGATTGGATAATTTTCAGCAGATTCCTTATCATCAGAGTCAGGATTACAATGACAAGGTAACACCTGTATACAAAACTGATAACACAGGATCCACCAATCATAATAGGCAACGTTTCAGCTGACCCTGCTCCTCCTCCCTTCACAATGAATTCTGCAGCGCACACCAACATTAGATGCTTCAAAGATAGGGTCATAGATTGTTCATGGTGGCTATACACACGTGTTGTTTCCTGAAACAACAGAACGTAACAGTCTAAAAAAGCCCCAATGTGAAAAATGTAAAGGTTTTGATTTTGATTTTTTTATATAGCGTGTAATGTGGAAAAAAATTGCCAAAATTTTTAAAAAAAATACATTTAACACAAAAAAACATTATTTAAACAATATTTCATATTCTGATGATATATTCTCTTTAAGTAGTTTTTCCATTACATATACTGTTCAGAAAACCAACATGACAATATGTGGCCGAATTTTCAGGCATACATGCCAACATTCCCAGTTGGCTGTCTACCAGGTTCTTGAATGAGCTTTGCCTGACGCGCATCGTGGCATCACAGGAACCTTCTGGAAAGACATCTTTTGAGTGATTTATGGGAGGGTTAGGTGGCATTCAGAACATTTGCCATCCTCTCCGGGATCAGGAGGTCTACCCGTTTTCTAGTAGCATCTGTAGCGTCCCGGGAAAGTTGAAGACTACCATTAGTAAGACGGTCCATCTTCTCCAGGACGTAATTAAGTAAAGCAGAACATCTTGTAACTAAACAGATACTTTTGGCTCAGGCGTTTTATAATATGTGGCTGACAATCTAATAGATGGTTTCTACATCTGATGACGTAATGGGCCACTCCCGCCTGATAATGGAGTTGCGTAATGGGCCTCAGGGATGACACCACTCGTTACGGTATGTAAAGACAATTAGATAAAACGGACGTCATTGCCACAGGTCAAGTGGGAACACAAATCTGCCATGTATATAATTAAACAAGTCTGTAGTTATTCCTCTGGAAGAACATTAAGAACTTATACTGTATATGATCTTTGGAAAACACGACATTGACAACCATGATCATATCTTCAGTGCTTTTTTGTCTAGTGAGTCATGTTTTAAGGGGTACTCCGCAGAGATTAAAATGTATTTACTTCGACATAGCTTCTAAAATGATAACAGCTCATACCCATATTACTGATTCCGATGTGCTTTTCATAAGTGCTCTCTGCAATACTGATGCTATTCCTGAATGCTCCCCCTCCTTTATGGGACGCTGCTAATGAATACAAATTTCCAAAAATTGACTGTCACATCCAAACATTACCCCTCCACAGAGATGTAGATTTCAGTCTAAAGAGAGGATTCATAGGTCCCCATATGGATGAAGACTTTAGTCTAAGCGAGGATCGGCATTAGGTTAGGTCCTGGAAAACGAGAAACGCCTTTACGTGGCTTCCAGGTACACATAAATTGGCCATTTTATGAGCTAAGCTTTCTCAATTTTTCATATTTCTAGTGCAGTAATGCAATTCATGTTTCATGTTTGCATGCTATGGCGCTGCAGAGTGCAGCCTTTTTTTTTATTCAAACGATATATAGGGGATGTCAGCATAGCTTAATTCTGCTCAATATTAAGTGATACAATTAATATTGATATAATTATCAATAATATAATAATTATAATATATCGATATTAATAATGAGTAGAATTAATTTCGACCTATTGGTTCGGCCCTCCATAACAGTCGCTGTCTCTCATGTGGCCCTCTGGGAAAATTAATTGCCCATCCCTGTAGTAGAGCAATACTAGAAATGCAATATGAAGACAGATACAACAGCTAATCAGAAGCCATTCGACAAATGGCAGCCATTGAACATTAATTGAATTGACAATAAGATTCAATACACATTCTCCCATGAACTCTAAGAGCTCATGTCCCTGGGCCTACTGAAATAATACGTCTGGATAATTAAGTATGAATGCTGTGCCGTCACAATTCTGTTGGCAGCAGTGTGCACTACGTCATCCTTTATTGGGAGCACATGGATTGGATTAGCGAGTTACAGGTTGCAGGCTATGGATGTAGACAATGTCAGCGAATGCCATTGCCAGCAACAAGGTTTCTCCTTTTACACTAATTACATCTATCGTTTATCTAGTGGGAACGTTTTAGAAAATTCCTTTCAAAAGCTGAAACCGGATTAATTATCCAAAAGTTATAAAATGTAATGAACATTTACGTCTGGCTCCTGTTCTAGGAAACAACCACATTGCACAATCCATTTCTTGCTCTTCTTATACAATCATACAAGAAATATTTCGATGAGATGCATCGAGAGCCAACCCTAGCTGTAACACTTTCTTCTGCAGGCTGTTACTTGCTTAACTCCTGCAAGCTATTGTTCTTTGATATTCCTTCAAATTAACTTCAAACCTGCCCCGACTGGCCGACTGGATTCATATGAGAGAAGCTTAACAAAGCTTTACATACACCGTTCTAATGGTGACTAAGGTTTCCACCCTTTTGACTAAAATGCAGAAGAATTTCGGTCAAGAACAACAGCTTCTTGTTTTTCCTCCATGAGTTTAGACATAATCTGTGTGCCCAGGCGTAGACGAAATGAGATCCTTCCAAATTCAACACAGTTTTTGGGGGGGTATGTTAGAAATATGCAAGATCATACTTTCCCAAAATGTTTTCCTTGTAGGGAAAAGGTGTTCTCTATAGCGTGAAGGTTTATTATAACAGTCTTCTAAGTAGGAGTCATAGCTGAGATGCATTAACAAATCTGTCCTGCATTTTTTCGATGCTCTCATTAGAATAAGTGGAAAGAGTCACACAGGTAGAACAGACACTCTATTCTCAGGGTATAGCCAAGTCCAGGTAGTGCCATAAATGTCCCAGATGGGAGCACCCCTTTAAAAGTAATAAAAAATGATCAAGCTCTGCCCAATGCCCAAAATTCATGGTAGCTGGATGGCAGCAAACGCTAAACAAATGCCAGCTGAGCACATAATAGTCTCAATACTCTGACGCATAAGTGTGTCCAAATGGTCCTTAAAAGTAGAATTGAGCGAATTTTTCAAAATTCAGTTCCGATTATGATCGGCGGCGAATATTGTTTTTGCAATATTCGCCAAATGCAGCCAAATGTCATTTGAGTCACTGGGAGTAGAAATGACTGAATATGTTTGGAACCGATAAATTTGGCTTGAATAAGGTAACAATATGGCACAAATATGGCAAATTCAGATTTGGCGAAAGATTTTGAACATATTCGCTCAACTCTACTTAAAAGGCCGTGGGATATGATGTCACTGTTGAACGCTGGATTACATGTAAGACCCAACATGGAGCACAATAAAAGGGAAGAGAGCGGAAACCAGCCCTGAAGTCAACACAGGTGCGTACCACCAACTAGCCAAGGGCCATATATACCACAGGGGCAGACCGTGAGACTTCAGGTGAGATAGGGCCTAGTTCAACTTGGCAAGAACCTGAGCAGGTTACTTTTCTCCAGAGAAACCCATAGAGTTTGGGCAGTAAGCCCAAGAGTAATCGGAGAAGGAAGAATGTCCTTCTGTTCTGGATGTCAAAACCAAGCACTATAACTAAGACCCCCTTTTAATTCTTGCTGCAGGACTCCCTCTATTCTTTGTTTGCAACTGCACCTAGCCAATCAGAGTTAATAAACATTTAACTCACTTTATAGTGCTTGCCTTTGTCCTCAGCTATATTCAAAAGTCCCATAAAATTAAATGTCCTCCTCTCTATTCCCGACAGTGGGAGACAAGCCGAATTCTTGAGACCAATCTGAGTCCCAGTGGTTGGTTCAGCATCTAGCAGACATTTATCCCTATCCTTTGGATGTTCCATAAATGTCTGAGAATGGAATACCCCTTTAATTTTGAGGTGGGCATTTGGGGAAATGGTAGATTGGTTATATTACATAAATATATTGGTTATATTATATTTCAACTTTAGTTTTCTCAAGACCTAGCAGTCAACCATGTCACATCATGGCCAACTACAAGTTCTATTTAGAAGAAAGAGCATGTGACGATAAACATGATCCCATGATGTCCAAGTGCTGGAACCACCAACGATCAGCTATAATGTAAAAGTCTTCTGCAGCGCCTCCCCAGGAGAAATGAAGCATTACACAGTTCCTCTTAAAGCCAATGGGTTGTCCATGGAAAGCGCAGCCAATCTCTAGTCTGTATGATGCTTGAAGGTCCTAAACAGGGATCTTTCGCTTTGCTATTCAAGCAAGCACTCTAACTCCTGGAAATTAGGAAATCGAGAAGACTACAGCTCTAAACAAAAAGGTTATGGGAGATTGACTTCTTTTCATGGCAGGCTGGGTCTAAAAATGGATGTTACCAGTTTATCATCTCCCAACATTCACACAGCTTGATGGTTTAAGGGTTTTGGTTGCACATATCCGATGACAATGGAGACTCTACCTTACCTCACACATGTTAGTAACTAATTGATAGAATTTCATCTGCGCGTCGTGTATCCTGAGCCATCATGGGACAGGTACGTGCATGTTACACATCTGACACTTAGTGTGGTTTGTACGGGGAAAGGAACAAGATGAAAAATTGTCTGTCACCTGGAGGATTAGAGGAAACATCTCCAACAGACGCTGAGCAGAGCGGCTCGTGGTTGTAAGTGCCACGTCCAGATGACGGATCCAGCCCGGCACACAGAGATCAAATTGTCACAAGAGAGTCTTACATCTAGGTAGAATTATTCAACCAAGAGCGTGACCCTGGGCAATGTGCGCTGTCTGCGGAATTACCAGACAATTTGTATTTTTGATGATTCATTTTATTATTGAACAATTCCGGAAATGTCGGTCAATCCGAAAGGGCAATAAACCTGGAACCTGAATATTTAAGAAAGTAAAATATGAGGTCTTGTATTTCTTAGGAGAATAACTCTGTGGGCAGAATTATTGGGCCATTAAATGAAAAATGTAAATTTTCCCATTTTAACTGATTTTTATCTGGTACAGTGAGAATAATAATGAAGCAGCTTAAAAAAAATATATCAGCATCCATTGTTGCCGCCCTTCTTGTCACTAACAACTATAAGCTCCATCCATGGAGTCTGTGACTTTCTTAATCTGGTGACGATCACTTTTTTGGGCAGCACCAACCTCAATCCCCAGACAGTGACCAGAGAGGTGACTGTTTTCCTCCACCATAAATTTCCCATTTAGGGTCCACAAGTGCTCAATAGGGTTTAGGTCCATTGAGGAAGGGGCCGGATCATTATTCCTTCATCTTTAACCCCTTTGCGCCTCAGCCAATTTCCGTATTGGTGTTTCAGTTTTTTCCTCCCAGAGCCATAACTCTTATTTTTTGTCCACATAGACATATAAGGGCTTTTTTTTTGCGGGAAGGGTTGCACTTTTGAATGACATACCGTAATTCATTTTACCACATAGTGAATTGGAAACAAGAAAAAAAATCAAAGTGCGGTGAAATGGCGAAAAAACCGACAATTCTGGCATTGTTTTTTGGGAATTGTTTTTACGGTGTACATTTTCAGGTAAAAATGACCATGCACTATGATTCTCCTCATCAATACGATTACGGCGATACAAAACATGGACTTTTTTTTATTATTTTAGTGGTGAAAAAAATCTGAAGTTTGCAAAGAAAAATTGGGGGGTAATGTGTCGCCATATTCCGAGACCGTAACATTTTTATTTTTCAGCTGATGCAGCTGTGAAATGGCTTATTTTTTGCTGGTCGAGGCGACGTTTTTATTAGTACCATTTTGGGATGGATGTAATTTTTTTATCACTTGTTACAGCATTTTTTGTGGAATTGTGACCAAGAAAAGTAATTTTGGCGTTCTTGAATTTTTTCCGTTTGTGGTGCTTACCGATAGGGTTAATTATTTTTATATTTTGATAATCAGACTTTTCTGAAAGCGACGATACCACATACATGTGTTTTTTAAATATCTTTATTTTTAATGGAGAAAAAAGAGGGTGATTTAAACTTCTTGTTTTTCATATTTTTTAAAACTTTTTTTTTCTACTTTTTACTGTTCTGGTTAGCCCCCTTAAGGGACTTGAAGATGTGATCTCCTTTGCAGCTCAGCCACAGGCCGGGTTTCACAGGAGCTCTATGATAACAGGCACGGAGGTCATCATCTGACCCCCAGCTGTCATAACAACCCATCAGTGACCTGTGATCACGTCACCTGCCTGACAATGGGCGGAGGTAATGACACGCGCTGACGTCCTAAC